>KE151745.1:351358-364023 GCA_000411095.1 Aethionema arabicum | reverse complement strand
TTCGGAAAAAAAAAAAAAATCTCTAAGCTGCCGCCATACTCGCAGGTGTTCATGAGTGCACAAGAAAACCTCCACTGATCTAATCCTTCAAATAATTTCTAGATTGCCATCAAAATCTATTGCTAGATGTCGTTGTTTATCGAAGCTATGGGCGTCTACCCTTGCCTCTCCGTATTTCTCCGAGTTGTTCTTAACTCAGTCGCGTCTCCTTCTCGCCGTCTTCGGTAAACAAAAGTGGTATTTATACTCATGTCCTCAACCTCAAATATCGTATAAGAATTCAGAGTCATCTCTAAAAGTTACGGCAGAATTTCATATGTCTCTTCCCGAATATCACAATTTAAATTTCTCTATTCCAATCTCGGGCTTAATTTATTGCCCAAGCAACAACTTACATAACACTCAATTGTTATGTAACCCTGCCACTAGACGTCTCTTATGGTTACCACAACTCCCAACAAAAAGGGTAGGAAGCTATTTTGGATATGATCCCATTAATAAACAGTTTAGTGTATTAACCATTAGTTTTCTCGGACACACTTATCAAGGTGTGCTATCAAGTCATCAAATTCTAAAGTTAGGATCCGAAAAAGAATCTTGGAGGAACATAAAATGTCCTTTACATCATTATCCTCTACGATTTAATACTTGTATTAATGGAATTTTCTATTATATTGTTGATCCTCGCAAGATAGTTTGCTTTAATTTGAACTCTGAAGAATTCAAATTCATAGATCAACCTCATTGGAGTCAGATTGATATTATGGTAAATTACAAAGGTAAATTAGGTGGAATCAATAGAAAATGGAAGTCTCGTAGCAAACTTGAAGTGAGTTTATGGATTTTGGAAGATATTGAGAAACAAGAATGGTCTAAACATGTTTATGTTTTGCCGAACTTGTGGAGGAAAAAATTTCCAGATATTAGAGTGATGGTTGGAGTGACGGCTACAGGTGAAATTGTGTTGTATGTGTCTGCTATTACCATTCCATTTTATGTTTATTTCTTTAATATTGAGAAGAATATTTTCCGGGAAGTTGAAATTAAGGGTTTCGAAGGATTTAAGTGTGGTACTTTTCTTCAAGGTTATGTAGACTATGTGGAAGATTTAAAAGATTTAAATTGGATTTAGTTTTGTGTTATTTGTCAATTTTTTTTTACTTAATTTCGGTCGATTTGTTTTTTTTTGTGGGTTTCTATTCACTAGACATATTTGATTTCATATTCAGTTGCGTATGTGCTGACAAAAACGAGATTTTTGACAAATTTTAGAGATAAAAAAAACAGATAGCATTTATTATATCAACATGATAAATTTCAATTATTTTTTGGTTTTTTCACACTTAACGTAAGTTAAAAAAAACAAATATTTATTATTTTTCCATATTTAACAAATTCCATTTATTTGAATAAATAAAAAAATCCATCAATAAGTTAACTTCCTAAAATCTTTAAAAAATTCATATTTTTTCATATTTAAAATATGATAATATATAATTTTTTTATGTATAAATTCATAATTTGAAAAAATAAATATTCATATATATCCAATTCCATTTAAAAAAACAATAATTAAATCAATTAAATATACTAACTTCCTAGAATCTCTCCTACCTTAAACATATTACTTGAACAAAACCTAAGAAACGAAACACAAGTAATTAGCCGGCGACACAAACATCGATCATGAGCACTGCAGAACAAAATTCACCACAACTTCCAACTGATCTAATCCTCAACATAAGCTCAAGATTAGCAGCTAAGTATGTAGCGAGATGTCGTTGTGTATCGAAGCTATGGGCGTCTCTACTTACCTCTACCTCTCCATATTTCACCGAGTTGTTCTTGACTCACTCCAAAACTCGGCCACGTCTCCTCCTCGCTATCCAAGGTGAAGAAGAGTGGTATTTATACTCATGCCCTCAACCTCAAATCTCAAATGAGAATTCCAAATCATCTCTTTCGGTTACCGCAGAATTTCATATGTCTCTCCCCAAAAAATGGTACTTCCGTATCTCTAGTCCAATCTCAAGCTTGATATATTGCCCTGAAATGCAAGACAATAACGGTTCAATGTTATGTAACCCTACCACTAGACGTCTCTTCTGGTTACCACCTCTCACAAGAACCATAGGTAGCTATTTTGGATATGATCCAATTAATAAACAGTTCAGCTTATTAGCCATTACTTATCCTGGGCCTTTATATCATATTCTAAACTTCGGATCTGAAAGACTATTTTGGAGAAATATAGAATGTCCTTTACGTCATTATCCGTTACAAGCTAATATTTGTATTAATGGGGTTTTGTATTACATGACTTGGCTTATGTTACACCCTCCTTGTCACAAAATAGCTTGTTTTGATTTAAACTCTGAAGAATTTAAGTTTATTGATGAACCTTTTTTGGGCTGGCCTAAATACTATTTGGTTAATTTCAAAGGTAAATTAGGTGGAATCACCATAAACTCGGTAGAATATGGTACCAACTATGAGCTGCATTTATGTGTTTTAGAAGATATTGAGAAACAAAAATGGTCTAAACATGTGTATATTTTGCCGTTTTTGTGGAATACAAAATTTCTACTCATTTCTATGACTGAAGTGATGGTTGGAGTGACGGCTACTGGTGAAATTATGTTGTCTTTGTCTAAAAGTACACGTCCATTTTGTGTTTATTTCTTTAATATTGAGAAGAATAGTCTTCGAGAAGTTGAAATTAAGGGTTTCGAAATGTTTAAGTATTTTACTTTTTTTCAAGGTTGTGTAGACTATGTAGAAGATTTAAAAGATCTAAATTGGAATTAGTTTTGCATTGTATGACGGTTTTTATTTAATTTCAATAGCTTTGTTTTTCTTTTATTTTCACTTTCTATTCTCTAGATATTAATTTGATTTCATATTCAGTGTCGTATGTGTAAATTTTGTATGTGATTTCTTAATTTTTTTTTACTTTTTGTAATGGATGCATTGGTCAGACGTTTATTTTTATTTTTTTTATTACCATATGAAACGAAAAAGAGGAAGAAAAGCTTAAACCATTAATTTTTTTTTTTTGGTAAAAAGGTAAGTAGTATTAAAATAAACTTTGCCAAGAAATTAGCAAATGAGTATGGATTACACATTGAGGAACAAAATGACGGAGATGATAATTGAGACTATAGAGAGTAATAGAATTGGGTTCTTTGCAAGTAGAAATCGTAACAGAGGTTGTCTAAGGTGGAGGGACCGTTGCTGGATTGGAGGATGGCTGGACTGTCTGAACTGTACCCGATTGAAAGTTCTGGAACCAGCATTCCAGCAAAGAAAAAGCTGAAGGTCGTCCAGTAATCTGGTAGTGATGGGGTCGGTTCGGTGGAACAGCGAGTCGACCTCGAATTCTGCTCCTGATAATGGAAGCAATCTCTTCCAAGGAACGGGTTTTCTGCTGAAAGAGTCTTCCATTGCGCTCCTTCCAAAGCTCGTATATTCCGGATTGCACAATGAGCTTGATGATTGTGTTTTTTCCCGAGCCGCCGTGGTCCTCTAGGGTCCAATCGAAAAGTCTTTCCACCGAGTCCTGAGCATGACCTGTAGGAGAGTTAAGTAGCCTTTGCCAAAGAGACTTAGCTAGTGAACAGCCTGTGAAGAGATGACTGATCGATTCGTTCTCAATACTACAAAGGACGCATAGCTGAGAGACATCTATTCCCAAGCTCGAAGTCTATCCTTTGTGGCTAATCTCCCCCAAGCAACTAACCAAGCGATGAAGCATTGCTTTGGGATGCTGAAATCAAACCAAACCGCTTTATACCATCGTACTACAGCTGCAGGATTATCCAGCAGTTTCCAGGTGACTGCAGTACTGAACTTGGAGGAAGAACACCATAAAAATTCATCTCTACCGCCGGCTGTCAGAATCGGCGGTTGTGAAGGAAGCAGGTCACGCAACTGTCTTAGAATAGGGCTTCGATTAGTCCATCTTGTACCTCTCCCATTAAACTGCCAAGAGCCATTGGAGATGGCATCACGAACTGAAGCTGAGAGTCTGATATCCGTGATGCATGGACCCTGAGAACCTACCAGGGATAACAAAGATCCAGCAGGTAGCCAACTGTCAAACCAAAAAAGAGATTGGGACCCTGAGAAGACTTTACAAGTTAAAAGAGATCTAGCCAAAGGTTTGAGCTTCATAAGCTGTCTCCAGCCCCATGACCCTTTGGAACGAAAATCTTCAGACCATAGAACCTTCCCTTTTAACAGATTTGATTTAACCCACTCAGCCCATATTGATTCAGAAGTAGAGAACAGATTCCATAGAATTTTCAACCTGAAGACTTTGTTCCAGCGGCCCAGACGCTTCAATCCTAATCCTCCACATTTCTTTGGTTGACAAATAGAATCCCACGAGACCTTAGCACTGCAGCGAACACCAATATTTCCTCTCCAAAGGAATGTCCTGCATAGCCCTTCTAGCCTTAGCTTAAACCATTATTGATATCAACTTATCCAGTAAAAACAAAGACAAGCGTATACGCTTATCGTGTAAACATTAATTATATAGTTATATATATATATTTAATGTTTCGAATTATTTATATTTTTTCATAACAATTACCCATCTTTTATAATTAAAATCTTCAAATTAAAATAAGAGAAATTGGATGTTTTACACATTTAAAAGCCTTCTTTAGTTTTTTTTAGACCCATAGACATTTGGGTTAAGGGAAAGACTAAATTACCCTTCCACACATCTAGGTATCTTTTTAGTTGACCTAATGGGTTTAGGATTTCGGGTTTAGGGTTTAGGGTTTAGGTTTTAGGGTTTAGGTTTTGAGGGTTAAGGTTTAGGGTTTCGGGTTTCGGGTGGGTTTAGGGTTTAAGTTTTAGGGTTTAAGGTTTAGGGTTTCGGTTGAGGGTTACGGGTTTANTTTAGGGTTTCGGGTTTAGGGTTCCGGGTTTAGGGTAAATAAATTACAGGGGCATTATCGTCATTGTTAATTATGTGGTGTCTATAAAACTAAAACTGGATTTCAAATGTCTATAATACTCAAAAGGCATATGAAATGTTTATTTTGCTAAATTTCCCTTAAAATAAGTATATTTTTAAACTATTGTCTCGTCAACTTTTGAAAACATAAATCGAAAAGTTCCATTGATAATATTTAATCAAATATACATATTTAACAAGTTCCATTTATTTGAATATATAAACAAATCCATCAATAAGTTAACTTCCTAAATCTTACAAAAATACATATTTTCCATCTTAACTTTTTTTTTTAGGTATAAATTCATAATTTTGAAAAAAGAACTTCATGTATATCCAATTCCATAAAGGAAAATCAATAAGTAAATCAATTAAATATCTTAACTTCCTAAAATCTCTCCTACCTTAAATATTACTTCAACAAAACCTAAGAAAACACGGAAGTAATTAGCCACCATACACAAACATCGATCATGAGTCCTAGAGAAAAAAACTCACCACAACTTCCAAGTGACCTAATCCTCAACATAATCTCAAGATTGCCACCAAAGTCTATCGCAAGATGTCGTTGTGTATCGAAGCTATGGACGTCTCTACTTACCTTTAAGTCTCCATATTTCACCGAGTTGTTCTTGACTCACTCCAAAACTCGGCCGCGTCTCCTCTTTGCCATCAACGATAGAGAGGAGTGGTATTTATATTCAAGTCCTCAGTCTCAAATCTCGTATGAGAATTCCAAATCATCTCTTTCGGTAACCGCGGAATTTAAAGGGAACCGGTACTTTTTAAATATCTCTATTCCAATCCAAGGCTTAATTTATTACTATAAAACGCCAGATTTTAACACTCCAATGTTATGTAACCCTAACACTAGACGTCTCTTCTCGTTACCACATCTCGCAAGAGTTATAGGTAGCTTTTTTGGATATGATCCTATTAATAAACAGTTCAACGTATTGGCGATTAATAGTTCTGGTCCTTTTCCTCAAGTTGCAACAAGTTTTCAAATTCTAAAGTTAGGATCCGAAAGACTATCTTGGAGGAATATAGAGTGTCCTTTGCATTATTATCCGTTACAAACTAATATTTGTATTAATGGGATTTTGTATTACATTGCACGCTTTGGGAGACAATATCATCACAAGATAGTTTGCTTTGATTTAAACTCTGAAGAATTCAAGTTTATTGATCACCCTTATTTGGTCCATGAGTACTTTTTGGGTAACTTCAAAGGTAAATTATGCAGAATCAACACAAAGTGGGTAAAGTTTAGTAATAAAAAGGATAAACTTAAACTGGTTTTATGTGTTTTAGAAGATATTGAGAAACAAGAATGGTCTAAACATGTTTACGATATTTCGCCGACCTTGTGGACTACAAAATTTCCAGATATGTCTAAGATTGAAGTGACGGTTGAAATGACGGCTACAGGTGAAATTATGTTGTCTATATCTAAAAGTACACATCCATTATATGTGTATTTCTTTAATATTGAGAAGAATATTCTCCGGGAAGTTGAAATTAAGGGTTTCGAATGGTTTAAGTTTGGTACTCTTATATGTTGTGTAGACTATGTCGAAGATTTATAAGATCTAAATTGGAATTATAGTTTTGCATTGTATGCCGGTTTTTATTTAATTTCAGTAGCTTTGGTTTTGTTTTTGTGGTTTTTTGTTCATTAGATATTTGATTTCATATTCAGTTGCGTATGTGTGAATTTAGTATGTGATTTCTTAATTTTTTTACTTTATTTAATGGATGCATTGGTTAAACGTTTATTTCTTACTTGTTTATTACCATATCAAACGAAATAGAGAAAGAAAAGCTTAAACTGTAATTTAAAACGTCTGGGCTTATACACTTATCTTGTATAATGCTTTTTTTTTCGAATATTGTATAATCAACTAGTCTTTTAAACTATTTATCTGTTAAAATACGTTATCATTTCAAAATAATTATAGATTCATAATTTATTGGTTATAAGTTTATAATTTGTATAAAAAATTAAAAAAAAAATATAGGGTTATTGTTTAAAGAAATTTAACGAAATAGTTACAAAGGATTTGAAATATATTTTTAGCAAAAAAAGTGAGTTTTTTCCCGTTTATGATATTATAAACTTTTTTATGTACAAATTCATAATTAAAAAAATATTCATATATATCCAATTCGATTTTAAAATAATAAATAAGTAAACTAATTAAATATCTTAACTTCCTTAAATCTCTCCTACCTTATATATTACTTGAACAAAACCTAAGAAAACGAAACAAAAGTAATTTGTCGCCAGACAAAAACATCGATCATGAGTACTGCAGAACAAAACTCACCACAACTTCCAACTGATCTAATCTTCAACATAATCTCGAGATTACCAGCTAAGTCTGTTGCAAGATGTCGTTGTTTATCGAAGCTATGGGCGTCTCTACTTACCTCTAGCTCTCCATATTTCACCGAGTTGTTCTTGACTCACTCCAAAACTCGGCCGTGTCTCCTTTTTACCGTGTTAAGAAACAACAACGAATTGGGTATATACTCATGCCCTCAGCCTCAAATCTTATATAACAATCAAAATCCATCTCTTTCGGTTACCGCAGAATTTTATATGATTCTCCCTAGAAATATGTCCTTAGATATCTCTGCAACATTCTCAGGCTTAATCTTTTGTTTGGATTTTACACACTATAAGAGTCTGAGAACGTACAGCGGTGACATTCCAATGCTATGTAACCCCATCACTAGACATTTCTTGACGTTACCGCATTATCCCACGAAAACACAGTTAACAATAAAAAGAGCAATATATCAAAAAACTACGACAATACTAATTGGTAGCTTTTTTGGATATGATCCGATTGATAAACAATGCAGCTTTCTATTAATTACCGGTGATCATCTACGTTTCAATTATCATACTCTAAAGTTAGGATCTGAAAGACTAGCTTGGAAGAACATAGAATGTCCCTTAGATCATCATCCTCTAGGAAGCTATACTTGTATCAATGGAGTTTTGTATTACAGGGCTTTTCTTTTGAACGACCATAACACGATAGTTCGGTTTGATTTAAACTCTGAAGAATTCAAGTTTATTGATCTACCTTTTGGGTGTGACATGTGTGGCATTTTGGTAAATTTCAAAGGTAAATTAGGTGTAATCGGCACGAAGTGCGTAGAGTTTGGTGAGGACAGATCTAACTTTGAGTTGATTTTATGGGTTTTAGAAGATGTGGAGAAACAAGAATGGTCTAAACATGTTTATTGTTTGCCGCTAAACTTGTGGAATAGAGAACTCTCGGATATTTTTGTAATTGGAGTGACGGCTAGAGCTGAAGTTGTGTTGTCTTTACGTTATATTACTCATCCGTTTTATGTTTATTTCTTTGACCTTGAGAAGAATATTCCTCAGAAAGTTGAAATTAAGGGCTTCGAAGGGTTTAAGAGTTTTCATTATCTTGAAGGATCTGTAGATTATGTGGAGGATTTAAAAGACCTAAATTAGAGTTAGTTTTGCATTATATGTATGTGGGTTTTTACTTAATTTTAATCAATTTATTTTTATTTTATTTTCTTGCGATTTTCTAGTTACTGGATATTTAATATGCATTTGCATATTTGTATTGCTATGTAAGTTCCCTTGGATTTTGATAAAACCAAAGTTTTGAAAAAAAAAATGAGATATACAAAAACAGATATAATTTATAGTATCAACAATATAACTCATATCATATGACAATTGACAAAATTGAAATATTTTAAAACTTAACACAAAAAGTCGTAATGAATTGTCTATGAATTTTTATTAATTTAGTCTCTTTTTTCCGATTTTTTTTGTTAACCGGTTAATCTATTAATATATGCAGAATCATAACGTTGAGTTTTGGGTTACAACCAATTTTTTTTTTTTGCGATTTTCTATGCATTAAATTCATACTATATAACTAATTGAAATCATATAATTTACTTTTAACTCGACAATGGTGTATTTTTTAAAGAGAAATTGTAAGAAATAGACAAAGTGTAAGTGTGCTTTTGTTTTATAGACACAAAAAATAAAATTTTGTTTAAAAGACTGAAATGCCCTTTTCACGTGCTCTTTCATTTTTCTTTCTCTTTTTTTTCACGTTCTCTCTCATTTCTTTTTATTTTTTACTTTCTTTTTTTTCTCTTTTTTTCTCTTTTTTCTCTCTCTTTCACACATATACAAATTTTTTTTCTTATATGTTTTTTAGATATTGTTGAGTATTAGAATTATAAAACTACATAAATTGTCATATAAATATCATTTGAATACCCTTTATTAGTTTAATTGCATTGTTTAACTCACCGTAATATGCATGAAAATCATTTTTCATGATTATATACTGTTATAAGTGTCGTTATAAGATTTTATATTGGTCTAATTACATCTGTTAACCCATTGTGATGTGAATTAAAAATAATTTGCAGTAAAAACAAATTAATTGCATATATTAACCCACTGTAATATGCAGTAAAAACAAATTTTCGAAGTTATATACTATTATAAATGTCTTTATAACATTTAATAACGCAATTATTGCATATGTTAACTCACTGTAATATGCATTAAAAAAAATTTTCAAAATTATATATATATATATATACTGTTATAAGTGTCTTTATAACACCTTACTCTGCATAAAGTTCATATGTTTACCTACTGTAATATGCATTAAAATCAATATTCCAAGTTATACGATGTTATAAGGCCCTTATAACATGTTATATTCTGATTTTGTGAATGATTTTTGTTAGGAGGTTATGTCATATGTTAATCAGTTGATATACTCCTTACTTTTTCAAGTGTTTAAATCATAATTAAGAAACGATTTAACATGTTAATTGTTATAAGGAGTCGTATAACAAACTTATAATAACACTATTTAGCTTTCATAAATTACAATTAAATGTTAACATATGAACTAAAAACTATAATCCAACTATATAACATGTTATAAAGAGTGTTGTAACACGTTGTATTGTGAATAAAAAAAAAGACAAATGAGCATATGCAATTACAACATACACACAGTAGAGTAACACAATATCAAAGTTATACACTAAAATATCGCATTATAAACTATTATACACTATCTTATAACATCATATATCTTGTTATAAGTGTCCTTATAACAACATATAACACTTCATAACACCTTATGTTTCTCTAATTTCATTTATCTATTCAAATTTCATGTTAAATCTCACTCTTATATGCATCATAATCAAGAATCAAGGTTATAACATGTTATAAAGACCATTATAACACCTTATATTCATTCAATTTCATTTGTTTACCCCACTACAATATGCATTAAAATCAATATTCAAAATTATAACATGTTATAAGATATATTATAACAGCTTATAACTATCTGTAAATCTAAAAAACCTCAAATTCTATAAAACAAACCCTAAATCCCGAAATTGAACTAAAATACGGGATCCCAAGATCCATGTACTGTAAATCTCCTCTCTTCACAGAAACGACGACTCAAATGAAGGAAAACCCCCAAAAAAAATCACAGATTCGAAGAATGGAAACCCATGAAAAATCCCAAACCTTAAAGGTGTCGTCACCGGCGATTTCGTTGTCGGAGAACGTTCACACCGTCAAGTATGGATCCGACTGGAGAACTCTCACGCCTCCAACTCCGACATCGACCCATGAAGTCGTCTCCTTCACTTTTGACAACTCGAATTCAGCCAAACCCTAAAATCCACCTCCACTTTTTTTTGATATGAAATCGTGAAAAGGAAGAGAGAGAGAGGGAAAAGGTAAAAAATCTCAGGGGCATTTTTGTCTCTTTACATACTATTATGTTTATGTACCTTAAAGTTGAACTCAAATGTCTATTTACCATAAAGCACCTCTCAAATGTTTAAATAACTAATTCTCCCTTTTTTAAAACTAATAATTTTTGTATTTTCATTATATATCCACTTACGAAAATATGTTAAGAAAAGTTTTCATAATTCAACATATTTATATATATGTACATATAAAATTCTCTCTATATATATACATTGCCTTTACCAAAAAAAAAAATCTTCCTTTTTCACATTTAACAAATATTATTATTAAATAATTAAAAATATAATGCCTAAGTATATCGCTTTTAAATTTTTCTATGATTAATTCTTTTCTAACATAAATTGGTAATTCGAAAAAGTTTTTTGATTAACTTTAATCAAACGTGCATATCTTGTATAATGCTTTTTTTCGACTGTATAATCCATTAGTCTTAAAACTAATTATCGGTTAAATATGTTATAATTTCAAAAAAAAATTATAGATTATTATTAATTAGTTATAAGTTTATAATTTTTTTGAAAATTTTAAAAAATATAGGGTTATTATTTAACAAAAAAATTAATGAAATAGTTACAAAAGATTTGAAATATATTTTTGGCCCAAAAAACAAGTGAAAGTTTTATCCAAAACAATGAAGAATTTATTTTTCCCGTTAATTCTTTTTTTTTCTCCCGAAAGTGTGAGGATTAATTTTTGCGATTTTCTTATATTTTTTCATAACAATTACCTATATTTTATAATTACAATCTTCAAATTCAAATAAGTATATTTTTAAATTATTGTCTCATCAACTTTTTAAAACATAAATCGGAAATTTCCATTGATAATATTTAATCAAATATACATATTTAATAAAAGACAAACTTACTTTTCCAACACATTCCATATATTAAACTTCTATATCTTTTAAACTAGGATATTATCAACCTTTATTTATGTAACACAGTATTTGAAAATTTTCTTCGATAATCTTTCATCAAATATACTAATAAAAAATATTTTTCCATATTTAACAAATTCCATTTATTTGAATAAATAAACAAATCCATCAATAAGTTAACTTCCTAAATTCTTACAAAATTCATATTTTTCCGTATCTTGATTATTATATTATGAACTTTTTAATTTAATTATTTATTGCACAACGTGATAATTGAGGACGAACGTGATATTAACACGCCAATTAGAAAAGCAAGATCAATGCCGGAAGCAACTGTCGAAATGGTAAAAACCGAAAATAATCGTTTTCAACAACTTTTAGATCGTACTCTAGAGATAAAAAACAAAGAGGCTCATCATCACTTCGAAATGCATTAGTTGATCACATATAGGACTATTTCGGAGATAATTTTACTAATTAATTTTTTTTTGTACTTTTGTTATTTTAAAATGTATGTTTATTACTATTTACAAAAGTTTTATGATAATATTTAATTATTTTTTAGAATAAGGACTATAACATAAATTAATTATATTTTTAAAGATAAATTTAAGGTTTTAGCATTAGAGCAAAACACCTATAAACCTCAAATTTGAGGTTTTAGAAACCTCAAATTTGAGGTATGGGTTGGAGATGCTCTTAGTGTCCTTTATGGTTCGGCTGATTTAAGAGATCTAAATTGGATTAGTATTAAATTGTCTGTGAATTTTACTTAATTTCAGTCTTTTTTCCGATTTTCTATCTACTAAATATTTAGATTCATATTATATAACTAATTCAAATCATATAATTTACTTTGTTTTAAAAATGGTAGTTTCGTCTTTTTACTTTGATAATGGTGTATTTTTTAGAATTAATAATTTATGTATTTTTATTGTAATATTTCTCTATACATAGATATGTATAAAATATATATCCAGTTA
>KE151745.1:292171-309115 GCA_000411095.1 Aethionema arabicum | reverse complement strand
AATTCATCTCGGACCGAAAATCCCGATACGGCTCGAATCCCATACATATGGAACCGAAAATCTCGATACGGCTCGAATCCCATACATATGGATCGATGACATCCGCACGGATACATGGGCACTGATACTATTTTAGGAAACATGTGGTTCCAACTCAAAACCAATTGACAATGAGTGTAGTAGTCCATATCCTATATATACTCATTTAAATGTTAGTCTCTTTTCGATGTGGAATTGAGATTCTAACATATTTTAATTAAAAGGCTTAAATTCACAAAGATTTGACATCTTTTTCTTTGTTGTATTTTTTTTTTTAATTTAGACCTGTGGTTGCTGACAGATAGTTATTTTAACTTCATCATCTAGTATCCACTATAATTTTTTTTTTTAAAACTAAAGATGATGTGTACATTAAAACTAAAAATATACTATATATTTAACACATTTAACACAGATTTAATTTCTCGCAAAATTTGTCTCTATTTTTTTTTAAAATCAACTAATTAACTCCGTGATTGATTGTTAAATTGACTTTTAGGGGTATATACACACTTTGAGATTACTTACATTTATTATAGCTTTAATTGTTTACCAACAAACTTGAATTCATTAAAATCACCAAATTCTTTTTACTTTTCGTGTATATATATATGTATATATTGTTATTGTTCGTAAAACGTTTAAAGTAGCTATCATAATTATTGATTAGCATAAAAATAGAAATTAAATATTTTGAAGAAATGTAACAAATGGTTTCGTGGTGTAGTTGGTTATCACGTCAGTCTAACACACTGAAGGTCTCCGGTTCGAGTCCGGGCGAAGCCAATATTTTTTTATTTCAATTTTAAACATAAAACAAGGCCCATTTTTATTCAAGTAGGCCCAATCAAAGCAAGCCTAATAACTTGTAATTTCCGTACAAAATAATCCATCTTTTAACTCTATGCTTATTATAGTTAACATTATACATTTGGTCAAATGTTAAAACAAATTCAAATGAACATATAAAAAAAAAAATTTGACAAAAAACAATCCGAAAACAAAAAAAAAAAATCACAGAATTTGTATTCAATTTAACAAACATGAGTGAACTGAATCCTACTAAACAAAGATTTTACAAAATTGCTTCATCTACCAAACTTGATGTTCCATTACTTCGAGTTGGTATGATTAACATCGTTAAGACCCTATAACAACAAAGCAATATACAATGTTAAAAACTAGTTTTATTATAAGGTTGGGATCTTACTATTTTCATTTTTTCACTATTTTATTTCGTGATTAACTATCAAAATGGTTTTTCTAACCCCTTAATTTTGATACAATTTTTTTTTTAAATATAACTTGATAACCGGATTTTTCAAATAAAAATTAAACCATAAAATTAAACTTCAATATCAAAATTGAACTCAAAAATATAATCCAAAACTGGATTAATTAGATTGTAATTTCAAGTTTAAATTTAAATTCCGGTTTAACCCCTTCATTTAGATAACCAATTTTTTTAAGATCTAAATCTTGATAACCGGATTTTTCAAAAAAAAAGTTAAATCATAAACACAAAATTAAATTTTAATATCAAAATTAAACACAAAAATATAATACAAAATTGGATTATTTAGATTGTAATTTCAAGTTTAAATTTCAATTCCGGTTTAAAAACTCTGGTTATTAAGTTCTATAATTTGAAAACTCCGGTTATCAAAAGTAATAATTTAAAAAACTATTTTGATAATTGAAATTTTTTTTCACCAAATAAAAACAATTCATGCTTTAAAATAGGATAATGTAAAGGGTTTCTTGAACTTTACCAGCCGTTTAAATGACTTGTTGTTCATTGACCTTGTTTTCTCCAATGGCTTAGCTTGATCCAAAGCCTAACACAAGAAAGCAACAAGAAACTATAGACTAAACACACACAAACCACATTCTCAGATAATAAACAGATTCACACGACAGTCAAAGACACAGCACAAGCTTTGATGTTACCTGAATCATAGATTCAACACGACGCCGCATTCTAGTGTGCATAAAACCCTCTGAACACTGAGAGACAGAGATTGAGTTTGAGAATACAGTACAAGACACAAAAAGTGAAATTGATAAGAAAGAGTTTAACACCTTGACGTGGTAACTAACATATGCGTGAAACGTTGATAAGTTCCAGACAGTGCGGTCGAGCTTTTTCCCTTCTACATGCCGAGGAAAAATGACTGCAATATCGGTAATCGAATGTTTAGTACTAAGAGTGGAAATGGAAGTAGCAGAACACAGATTAGTGAGTTCATGTTCATATACCAAAAGTTACAAATCCTGCATTTGCTGATAATGTTTCTTTAGGAGCTCCTTCTAGCTCTATTGGTGCAGTTGGTGACCATGAACAAGAAGGAGCGTTATTTAGCGCAGCGGCACGTCTTGCTTCTACAAATTCCTATATATTGTAAGATCATTTCTTCAGTACATCAAAAAACTCTGCAGTTTTGTTACAACATTACGTTATCTTGTTACCTTTAAGAAGGAAGTTGCTAGAATAATGTCCACAGAATCCTTAAATCTCATAGGAAATGCTACGGTAACCTTATCCGCCTGTGATGCAATAGGTAATAAAATTTCTATCACTTAAAGGTGTTCAAGAAATCAATGGCGGAACAAAGCATAAGGATGTATTAAAGATTTTGATGTCTGATGTGGTTTAAGTATCTGAATGTGGAAAGAGAGCAGGAACTGATACCTGAGGCACGAGGAAGAATGTCTCGTTTGGTCTATGCATAATTGCTACAAGCTTATCCAGTTCTGGAGCAACTGTTCTTGATGCAAGATGTTTGAAAATGATTTTTAATGGTGCACCCATTACCACTTCTCTAATGGAAGCAAGCTTTGTAAAGAGCGCGTCTCTGTACTCTGCAACACATACCTTAAGAGAATAAATCGATGTCCAAATCGAAACAAAGCTATAAACAGAAGATGACATAGAGAAAAGCAGGAAAAATCCAACACAATGACAATGTGAGATTAAGTGGGCTAAGAATCATGTTTAGTGAAATCAGTTTAAGCATTTTATGGGTTTGATTTGTGTATTGTTAACATGTGCAAGCTCATAAATGACCTTAGAAAAAGAAACTCGCTGAACCTTCATCTGGAGGAACTTTAGAGAAATTGAGCTTTAGGGTTAAACTGAAACCATCTCTAGGAGGATCAAGGATTTGAAAACCAGTTCCATATGCAGTTTTAATGGCTTCTATAGCTCCCAATGGAAGTCCATCAAAGGACATAGCTTCTGGTGGTGGATTTGGTAAGGAAACTGATAGCAATAAGATCTGTGGATTCTTCATAGTTACCTATTAACATTTTGATATTAATCAGAATCATGATCTCACACAAATCCAACACTAAATGCAGCTAAAATTCATTCACCTGAACATGGTAACGAACATCATCGAACTCAATCCATTGATAATCTAGCTCAACTGCTTTATCAAGGCTGTAAAATCAAACAGAGAAACATAAGAGAACTGCGTTTTCTGTTAAATTTAAACAAAATCCAGAAACAGAAACAAACCAATTCGAGATTCGTAATCAGTTCTTAGAAATGTTTCACTAACCTAACGAAAACAAAGAGGCGAAACCACCAAATCCACATTCTAGATTTCAATAACTTTGTAAATTCGTCTAATATCATATTAACGGAAGCTTAAATTTACAATAATGACGAGATTAAGAATGAAATCACTCACTTCTGAGCACGGTTCAATAGAGTCTGAAGAAGAAATCTTGAATGGGACTGCAACAGTATCATCGATTTCACTTTTTTTTTTCACGAGCTATCGAAATTTAAAAATGTCTGATCTCTCTTTTGAATAACGAATGAAATCGATTAAAACCCCCTTTGAATTCTTCCAACGGGATCTAATCGGAGAAGAAGAGCCTACCCTCGTCGGTGACAATGAAGACGACCGAGATTCTCTGTTGACACTTGAACGTTTCTTCGATAAACTTTTAATATTCAATTCTGCCATGGCCCAACAGCCATGTGCGACTCTGCACAGCGCGACCACAATAACGACGTCGTTGTACTATTTGGGCCTTTTATAGATTGGCCCATATGATTTATATGGGCTTAATTATTTGCTTAACTACTGGGCTATTATCATTTTTATTATTTTAAAAAAAAGTTTATTATATTTCTCGACAAGTTCTTTTAATTCTGATTAAACTAAGAACTTTATTTTATTTAAGAATTTAATTATATATTTAAATGCTATACTATTTAGAATATGCTTTGTGAAATAAAGTTTTAGATTCCAATTATATGAATTTTAAAAAATTGAATATAAAACGACAAAAAGTAGTGGAGAAATGTTTTTTGTACTTTCTGAATTCGTCGTAATATTTGAATTTGATACATAACTTTGAAATAGACAGTTTAATTAACGAATGATTTTCTTTTTAAAATGGAAGAAACTTGGATAAGATAACTAATCTAAATTATATATATATATATATTAAAAACTGTTAGACTAACTACTAAGTGCATTTAACAATTTTAAATCTTTATTTATACCGATCTAAATCCAGGTTCAAAATATCGCAAAATACATTATTGGCATTTACGAATAAGTCAAACATATTTTCAAAAGCTAATAACAGATTTAAAAATTATAAATTTAAATAGAAAAATCCAAAAGCAACACAATTTTATTGTGGATTCAATTAATATTGATATATCCCTAAATAAACATTAAAACACACCTATACGAGCAAATTAAGTATCACTAAAATATATATTTTTAAGGCATTTAATTTATTTTTTGTGAGCATAAAGGTTAGACAATGAAAGATACATGTGTATATATAAATAAATATGTCTTAGCTTTAAAAAAAAATATGTAGAGAGATTTGGTCGTGGCCCAAGAGATGTGAGAGGAGAAAGAAAAGCTAAAGAGCAAAACTATATCACGTATCTATACGTATATATACATTAATTATATATAATATGGTCCTACAACATCGACGTATATATAAATTTATGATATATATAACAAAAAGAACAAGGTTTGTAGACCGGTCGTAACATGGTCTTGACAATAAAGGAACCGGTTGTGACGTATCTTCACCTTTCTATATTGTCGGATTCTATCCTAACTCTTTTAATTATTATTTTTTTTAAATTCTTTACACCATTAAAAAATATTTCTNTTGAAATTCAAAATGAAGAAGTAATATATATATATATATATATATATATAAATAAATTGGGGATGTTAAAAAAATATATAGAAAAATTGGGTGGGTTCCAAGTTTATTCTGACCTTGATTTTTAACAATTGTTTTTTTTTAAATTAAAACCAATAAAATAAAACTATCAATTTTGGGTCACAAAATTTACTGTGATTTATATTATTATTGAAAATTTAAATCTAAGTTTGAGTACTTAAATAATTATATAAATTTTGGTGGTCATCAAATTCAAATTGGTTTTTTATTTAGAGAATAGACTAATTTAGGAAGAAAATATTTTTTTGTCACTTTTATGTCTTGCCAGAATTTTAAAATGATGTATGCGTTAGAAAAATAATGTTTTTTTCTAGTTTTTTTTAGTAATTATGGTGGGATTAACAAAACATAAAAGGAGATTTGCAAAAATACCTTCATTCAAGTTTTTTTTGCAAAAATGTCCTAATTTAAGTATTTTTTGTAAAAATATCCTAACATTATATCTAACATTATAAGTTGTATACGCTCACACTTTATGACAAATTTGCAAAAATATATTGAATTAAGGCATTTTGCATAATTAATTTTTAAATGTCATAATTCAAACATTTTTTGCAAAAATATCATAACAATAGATCCAAAGGTACAATTGGTAAACTCTCACACAAAAGACAAATTTGCAAAAAATGCTTAAATTATGACATTTTAGGTAATTCCTCAAAACATTTTCAAAATCTAGCATTTTAATTGTAAGATAACAATGAAATATTCATTTTCTGGTTTTTTAAAATTTAATTACGAATTATTCACATACACAATTGTTAATTATGGGTTAGTGTTTTTATTAAAATGATAATAGAGTATAGATCTCTTCAGTCGAATGTGTAATTTGTATTAAGAAGAATATAATATTTTAAAATTTAAGTAATAATATCACTATCCAAACAATTTGCCGTAGTAGAAAGTAATATGGATAAGGTGAGTCATTGCCACGCATGTTGTCGAGTATGTACAACTACTTAGGCCCATTTTTGTATAATATATTTATATACATAATATAAAGTTCGTTGTAAATAAATTAGGTGTAATTCAGTAACATAACTCTGACAATTAGTTTTGTAAAATCATGTATAGATATATAATTTTTTTTTTTGATATTTTAATTAAAATATAAAAAAATCTTAAATCAGAGGTTTGGATTTAATTTTGCATATATAAATGAAATATGTATACACACTCATAATTAATATTATGAGTTTAGTTACATATTAAATTAGTTTTAGCCATATATTATTATTTATAAATTATTGTCAATTAGATTGTGTAGTTGGTGATAGTAAAACCCATTTATAATATGTTAAATGTTAACGTAAGAGATGATGAAAAATGATTTTTTTAATAATATTAAAATACATCATTAAGATACAACTCTATTTTGAATAATATAGTATATAGTTCTAAATGAAGATAATGTGGAATACTTTTTCGAGGAAAAAATATTTATTTTATATGTAAGATTAACTCTTTTAAGTATAAATTGCGAATAGAATTAAGTACTACACGTACGTATGCTTATTAAACATTAATATTAACAATTAAAAAGAGACATATGTAATTAATATTTGTTATTAATATGTATTAATTAATTAGAATAAAAAATGATTCGAGGCACATGCACTATCTTTAATTTCAAACCTTATTTTGTCTCATTGCTTGTCGGAAAATCCACCGAATTTATAATTTTCCCATCACGGGGTGCTCAATTCTTTTGTGATTTATTCAGTTTTCTTCTAGAATATTATTTGAAATATATTTTAACTATTTATGGATTTAAATACGAGTATAAATAGTGCAAAAATATTTCTGGTTATTGATATTAAAAAATCTAAAACAATTTTGTTGACTAGGTTGTAATGAATAAATTGTAACAATTATGTAATCATATGGCTACAAAAGCGATGATGAAATCATAATAATTAAAATTTGTAAAAAAAAATAAGGATGAAAAAATTAAAATTTTTTGTGTTTTAACTTTAAATTATTTCTTAAAGAATAATATTTGGAAGATCTTAATTGGTATTTTATTGCATGGAATATTTTCGCATAGAAGATCAAATTCGAAAGATCTTAAACTGTATAGTGTATATGCTATTTATATACTGTTATAATGTATTCCATTATAGCAATAATATTTAAAATTTGGTATTGCTCTATTTAGATTCTCTCTTGCTATTATTTTGATCATTTTATATGTTAATTACAGTATATATACTAAAGTAGATTATATTTAATGATAGAAACTTAAGAATATATATTTTACTATTATATATATACACATATAACAAGAAAAAAAAACTTGTTAAAAGTGTAAATGTGTATTTATTATGGAGTTACTTTATTGATTTTTATTTGTTTATTCGAAATTTTATTTAATAATGAACTTAATATGTATATATAAGTCAGAGTGTGAAACAATTTGGTAAAATTATTATTAATCATGAGCCTTCAAACCAATAATATCAAAATATAAAATGAAAATGTAGTTACATCATGTGTAAAAAAGAAGAAGGTATAATTGTTGTGACTATAGAGGATAATTGCTTATTTATATCAATAACGATTCAGTCGTTTATGAATTAAATCTGTAATTGCAAACTAAATGAAATATTAATTGTTTTATTTTACTTAATAAAATGTAAAAGTGTATAGAATTGATCATAAGTTGTGAACACATATATAAAAAAATACTATCATTTTTTTATTGGGATATATAAATATATATATATATATACACATATATACATATGTTAATGTTCTTTAAATAATATTTAATTACATATAATACATATATGTGAATATAATCATATATTTAAACATAAAAAAAATATCTAAGGCTTTATTCTAAAAAGTTTCAAAAGCAGAAGTTATTTATTTTCAAATATTTTTGTAGTGATAATTAAATATAACTACTCATAAAATTATCATATTTTTTTATGAAAATTCTCTTATATTATTTGTGTAGAAAAAAAACCATTTCTCAGCATTTTCTTATGAGAAACTAACTTTTTCACTTAATAAAAATATTACTCGAATAATTTTTTCCGCTTTTGTCAAAGGCTAATTGTTTCAGTCATTCTAAATACTAAAAATAAAATTATAAACCTTATTTTTACCATTTAAATTTATTTATTATTTATCTCTTAGAACTTCTTGTTTTTCACTAATTACAGTCTAAATTACAATAATTAAATATAAAAAATAAATTGGTCAACAGTAAGAAACTGATGTGTATTTTTGTGGTCCCTTTTGTTATCTCATTTTCACCATAAACTAATATTAGATTTTGATTGATTCGAAGATCTTGAAATGCATCGAGTTGTTAAGACTTAAAGATCTCACGTGACTAAGCACTGACTCATCTAACGCGAAATTAACACGCCTTTTTTATTTATTATAAATAAAAACCCATCCATTTTTTTGTATCTTATTTATTAATTTGTGTAACAATTAATTTGAAAAAAATAAATAAGTAAAGAAGAAAAAAAAAAAGGGGTAAAAAGAAGGGTTGTTGTCGGCAAAGATATAGGAAAGAAAGACCGATAAAATAGAGCAGTCAACTGTCAGCAAGTCAACATTAATGGGACCCACAAGACTTCTACGTATTAGTGACGTGGCTCAACCGTTATTAGCCGACATTAACGGACCAACCTCTTTTCCTCTATCTCATTTCTCATTCCTAAACTTTAAATAATTCATGTCTAACAAACTTTATATTATATCATTCATCTTGTTAAATCTTTTGATTTGAGCGTAAGTAAATTTAAATTTTTTATAAATCTATTACAAAAATAATAATAACAATTCTTTTATTGATTAAAAACGAATAGACATTATTTTATTGAAAAATGGTTACAAAATCTTAGGGTATATCAGAGATATTTTTAAGTTTTCTTACAGTTTTTAAAATTATTTCGTTTATATACAAAAATAGATGATTGATGACAGTAAATTGTATTTCATCAATAGTGGATACTTATAAGACTATTTACAATGGTCTTTTTGTTGAAAAATTATTCAACATGTTGAAATGCATGCAATGGTGTAGTGATTAAATGAGGTGGATTCACGCTGGTGACAAAATTTAACTGTGTTGAATGGGTGAAGAGAGAGAAAACAATGACAAATGGCTTTATTTGATTGGGGTTTTCAGATTTTGTATTTTTTATTTTCTTCTCAATTATTTAATCACTATTATCTCATAATAATTCTAAGATTATTAAAATATATTTATATGAGAATTTATCATTTTCATACTCTATAAATAGAGACTAGTTTCATTTAATTTGGACAAAAAAAATGGTGGAGTTTATAATTTTATTAAACAAAACCATTGGNAATTATTCAACATGTTGAAATGCATGCAATGGTGTAGTGATTAAATGAGGTGGATTCACGCTGGTGACAAAATTTAACTGTGTTGAATGGGTGAAGAGAGAGAAAACAATGACAAATGGCTTTATTTGATTGGGGTTTTCAGATTTTGTATTTTTTATTTTCTTCTCAATTATTTAATCACTATTATCTCATAATAATTCTAAGATTATTAAAATATATTTATATGAGAATTTATCATTTTCATACTCTATAAATAGAGACTAGTTTCATTTAATTTGGACAAAAAAAATGGTGGAGTTTATAATTTTATTAAACAAAACCATTGGAGAGGATAAAAGATAAGTAAGTGTTGAATGATGATGTGGAAAAAATAAAAAGTGATTTGGAAGAGAAAAAAGATGATGTGGAAGATTTTTCAATTGTTGAATTGAAAAACCATTGTGAATAGTCTAATGTTTTAATAACTTACTCAGTTATTGTTGTTCTGATTCTCCTCTAATTTTTTTAGTTTTATTGATTAATAAATATTTATATGTGATGGTGTTAAATTATATTCTATAGATAAAAAATCGCAAATGTTTTAAGTATAATTTAAATAATTATGTTATTTAGAATGCTATTTTTAGGGTCGATCTTGGCCCAACCGGACGAAACATTCGTTTCAACTCTAATTTAAATTGGTTTCCAAAAGCTCAATCATATATTTACTTTTGTAAGAAAATAACATTTTTTATGTATAATAACGGTTTTAATTTCGGATTTTGTCTTAGACTCCTGAGTTTTAAGACCGAACTTGAATATCTTAGATGCATCGTTTTTCAAAATGATATATGTAAATATTTATATATGTGATCATAATTGATTTTTTAAAGTAAGGTCTACAATTTTCTGGTAATATATATAATTATATATTAAGTTTAAATTAATACGACATAATACAAGTTATTACATACATTTAATCGAATATTTAGATTTACCATAATAGTATTTTCATGTGTTGTAATTTGTAAGAGTTTAAACGCTTATAGATGACTAGACTTAAGAATCAAAAATTAAAATATCTTATTGAACAATAATGTAAAAGTAAAAGACAAAATGTGATTCACTGTTTAAAATCATTATCAATCTTAAAAGTCTAACTTATTGTCTAGTATAGTAGTATATATATATATAAGATTATTCCACAAATATTGTATATGGACACTACTATACAAATTATTCAAATAAACATTGAAAATTCAATGTATATATATACATATATATATATATATCATTACTTTTTAATTCTTTATTTGTAATGTCATGAAACAAATTATTTATCTAACATTCAATTAATTAAATTATTTCACTTGAATTAAGATAAATCTCCTGACAAGTAATTAGTGTTAGTATATATTTACACGCATATTAATATTGAATTTCATATACTATATGATTTTATTTATTATCGGGGATCCACTTATTTAATTGATCTAAATTGTATACAAGTTATATGGTGGGTTAATGACAAGTTTTATTTTTACTTTGACATCGGAGTTTGATTCACTTTGTTGCGATTTGCAGTTATTTAGCTATTGGACCGGTTTTGCGATAAAAAAAAATATTTAAAAACTGAATTTTTATGTGATTAGTATTTTTCTTATACGTTTTCTTGGTATTTTGGATTATTTACACTAGATCGCTAATTTATAAAAAAATCATCTTTATTATTAGGGAGAATGGTCTATTTCCACATAAACTTTTTCGAACGGATCTATTTCTCCCTAAACTTTTGAGCACTTCGTTTTTTTCCACAAACTTTAATCTCTCTTTCTATTTCCACACAAACTTTTGATTTTTGATTTATTTCAACTAAACCGGTTTATTTTTATAAAACCCAACTAAAATAAACCAAAACACTCATTAAACCAATAATTATTATTTAAATCAAAATTAAACCAAACAATTTAGTTTTTAACCAATTAAAATATNATTAATTAATTTAATTTAACCACATATATTTTAACTAATTATTTTTTATTTTTGGTTTAATGATTTCTTGGTTTTGGTTTAAAGAATGATTTAGTTTATTTTTGTTGGGTTTTATTTAAATAAATTGGTTTAGTTGAAATAAATCAAAAATCAAAAATTCATGTGGAAATAGAAAGAGAGATCAAAATTTGTGGAGAAAAACGAAGTGCTCCAAAGTTTAAGGGGAAATAGATCCGTTGGAGAAAGTTTATGTGGAAATAGACTCTTATCCCTTATTATTAATGATACAAGAGACCATGATATAATCGCAGTTATAATTAAACATCCCAAATTATTAATTTTCAAAATTTTCGTATAAGAATTTCAATAATATATATATATATATATATTTATTTAAATGTCTATATATTTATATGTATACACACAAAAAATATAATTGGGTATTTAGAAACAATTTTTTTTTGTCAGAACAAATTCCGTTAGTGGTTTTTATTTATAAATTTTTCTCTGTTTTTTTAGTATCGGAGTTCAACCAAACTACAACGGTTATAATTAATTTACATTTTCAACTAATATAACTGATTGGTAAAAAAAAACAAGTTTTTGAAAAAAAAAATAGTAAGTAATTTCGAGGAAAAAAAAATAGTAAGTAATTATCACAAAACACTTTTCATACGTAAACGTGAAAAAGATGTAGATGACGGATTTGATTCCATGACGTCATATGATATCTAGAAGAACAGAAAAAAGCAAAAAAGTAATTATCCGTTTTTTATTTCTTGATACTTTAATAATTTATTATTTAAAAAAAAGTACACCAACTATATAAATATAATACTATAAGTTCATAGTTTTTATAATAATTAATAATATAAGTTTAATAGTTTCTCGCAAACTATTGAAAACTATATAATATAGAAAATTTGTGTGAATTATACTTTCACACACTCTGTTTTTGTTTTATACACCCAATCGTGTTATAAGATGTTATAAGGTATCATATAACTTCTTATAACAAAATTTATTAGATATTATATTTTCTATTTATTAATATAAGCTGTTATACGATGTTATAAGATGTTATAAGCGAGTGTATAAAACAAAAAAGTAAGCTACAAATGTGTATATACCTAAAACATATCTTCCAAAGCGCATTTAACTAATTCTCCCTATAATATAATGCAAATCAAGAGTGAAATAAACCAACGTGAAGAAATCAAATATTATAAATTCATAAAATAATCTTAAATATGTCAATCAAATTATCTTATCTTAATTTATGTAACACTTATCGATAGTACATATAATTATAGTTATTTATCAAACATAATAATATTGTAAATTTTTTTATCATAATGATATTGTACTTAAATTTGAAATTAATGCGTTGTGAATTCCACAAACATTTAATTTGATATATAGTTTATACTATATTTATATATATTATTTTTAAAAATTGATACGATCGAAAAAATGGAGGATGCACCAACAACCTTTCACCATTGTCAANNNNTGACATTATTCTCACTTAATAAAAAAAAAAAAAAACCGCAACCATAAATAAAACATAGGAAAGTGCATTAAATATTAAATAAGAAGAAGTAATAATTAATAATGAGGAAAATAAAAGTAAAGGTTTGACCATAAAAAAGGTGACATGTGGAGATGACGAAGAACCGACACGACGCTAACTAGGCGCCACACGAGACATGTCTCTCTTCCACTCACCACCACGTCACTATATATANATATATATACATATATATATATATATATATATATCATGCATTCTACTATTTAATACGTAATTATTATTACTTTATTTTTCATTTTACCAAAAAAAAAACTAAATCTTTTTTAGCTATCATCGGCAATTATCAATAAAATTGTATTTACTTTTTTTTATATGGTTTTTTTTTCGGATCTGTTGTTTGTTCAGATGACGAAATTTGATGATTATTAATTTAAAATTTAACTTATGAATTTTTTTTTACTTTTACTTTTATATCGCTAGTTTAACTAGCAACAAATAAATAAACATAATTTTAAAATAAGATTCAAGAACAAATTTAAATCCATGATAATAGAACAAACATAAACTTTTGTCTACGTTTCAAAGAACGATCGCAAAATTTACGTTAACAATATAATATAATGGAAGAGAAAAATACAAAAATTGTATTATGTAAATTATACTCGGTGAATATAATTCGTCTTTATACATATTTTGCTTAACATTGTGTATCCAAAATCAAAATTATTCGTGTCATAGTTTGTTTTTTTCACGTATTTAATTAAATGATAATAAAAAACAACAATATTGATTATGAAAGCGAAATACAAAAGTACTAATATATATGTATATATATTAATATGTATATATATTAATATGTATATATAATATAATTTATGAATTCAGTATTATGGAGATCTCAGTCGTATAAAATGCGACATTTTATAACATTATCCATAAGTTTTTTCTTATTATTGTGTATTACGGGTCAAATTTGGTGTGACGTAAACCAACTAACCTGATCCTTAGAATTAAAATTTTAATTATTTCAATAAATAAAATCAAATAGCTTTGTTTAAGAAAAAAGTCATTTAATTAAAACATAAAAAAAGGGAATAGACTTTGTGGAAAACGCGAAACAAACGCAAATGCAACATTTGACCAGACATAAAAGATACGACACGTGGCACAAAGTGGGACACACACTGTTGGGTTTGGTGATAGGACAGACCCACCAATCCACTCAGAAGGTCTCACATTCTTGCCTCGTGGGTTGCTTTGTCATGTCTCTTTGATATTTTTATTTTTTAAAAATTAATTTTAATTATAATTTTACATATTGACTCAAATTAAATTATATTAAATTGAATATCGTACGTGGTTACACGAGTTCAAGATTGTTATCATTTTTCTTATTTCATTTTCATTAATTTATGTAAAGATTAGACATGAATCTATAGTTTAATGTTTGTTTTTGTTATATAAAAATAGGGGTTATGGTAAAATGAACCTAACCTATTTTGTTTTGCTGTGAAAATTTATAATATTTTAATTTAGTTTTTTAAATTATAGTTTTTTCCAATTTAGTTTTTTAATCCGTTCATCAATTAACCATTAATTTTTACGAAAATTTGTTATTTATCAAAATATTATGTTTAACTAGATTGATGAGAAAACAAAAATAATACTTTTATAACCCTAAATGATATTTTACGCGAAAATCATAAATTTTCTCTCTTTTTCTCTGCAAAAATTAAACATTCTTATAAAACCAGTTTTTTTTCATCTCACTTCTTCAAACCAATAATTTCGAATATCAAAACCATAAAATGCAAAATTTCGCAAAAATTAACTGTTTATTGACCAAATTAGAGAAGACTAGAGTTTACAGAACTAAATTAAAAAAAAATCACACTAAAACATGATTAAGGGGTCAATTCACCACGATAAAAAAAAAATGATGTTACTTAAATAATGAATATTCAAAAATAAAGAAAAAGGTTTTCATGTTAATAGAAATTAATTGGACAATAGAAGATAAGATAATAAAGTTATGCATATGCATGTATGGACTGTTAGTTGGTAGTTATGAGTCTGGTTGGTTTCTTATAAAATTTAATTACATTAATATTTACTCCTTTGACTTTGTTTTAATTGATTTTTTTACTAATTATTTACTCTTTTTTTTTTGACATTTGCCAATTTTTTATTTCTTTTTTAAGCTACCCTCGCTTTTCTATCTTTCTTGCTAAATTTTTTTTATTTTTTATTTTTAACTCCAACCTTTCGGCAAAGATAGAAAAACACCTTTTCCAACTTATTGTAATTTTTTTTTTTTAAAGAATTTCTTGCCATTAAAATAGTAATTAAAATTTTGTCATTAATTACACTGATCATGTAGAAAGTAAATCATTTTATTTTTATTCACTTTTTTTCAAAAATATATTTGGAAACAAAATCAATTAAGATTAATTCAAAAGTAAATCATTTTTTTAATTTTTTTATCATCATAAAAATTGCATAAGTCAAGCTTATTTTGCAAATTTGACAGGAGAGTTACTAGTTATATGTTTGGATCTATTGTTATGGTATTTTTGCAAAAAATGTTTGAATAAAGATATTTTTTAAAATCAATTATGCAAAATACCAAATTTAATACGTTTTTGCAAATTTGTCATAAAGTGTGAAGGTATACCACTAATACTGTTGGGTATAATATTAGGACATTTTTGTAAAAAATGCTTGAATTATGACATTTTTGCAAAAAAACCTGGATGTGATGGCATTTTTACAAATTTCTAAAAAATTATCATTGATATATATTTTTATGTTTATTTTTATATTTTTAAAGTTACTTATTATTTTTTTTTATTAGTTTGGTAATTTCTTTTGCTAGAATTCTTTTGTTATTAGTTTTTTTTTAAAGTTGTAAGTTTTCATAATATTTATGTTTACATGTTTTACATTTTTTATTGGTATATATAATCTTATAATTATTGAGTGCTATAAGACAAATATAGATTTTTTCTTTGTAAATTTTTTTAACTATTTTACATTTTTTATTGGTATATATAATCTTATAATTATTGAGTGTTATAAGATAAATATAGATTTTTTCTTTGTAAAATTTTTAACTATTTTATATTTTTTATTGGTATATATAATCTTATAATTATTGAGTGCTACAAGACAAATATAGATTTTTTTTTCTTTTTAAAATATGAAAATATTTCTCACATGACATTATTTAATTAATCTTTGTGATAATTTGTAAATATCACACAAGTATAAAATGTTATTTTAACTTTAGTTATAGCATCAAAAAATTGTTTTGTTTTTTATTAATTATTTCATTGATATTTAATTATTTTTATTTTCTTTTTATGCGTCTCCGGTACGTGAAAACTTTTACACGTTAAAGTGATAGTTGTGTCAACTTCTACCACCATTTGTACTCAAAATATCGCAATATACTTAATGTTTTTATTGTCTTTTGGTAAGGTTTTGTATTCTTTTATTTTATTTTTTTTATCACATGGTTAAAATATTTTAAATCTAAGACGAGTGTGTGTATAAGTATAATACGTGTAGACCAAAACTCTTGAACCATCCACTTGTAGATCATGCCTTTCTATTGAAACCTACGAACCTCAGACTACTTAAGCCACATGTCTTCGTTTTTTTTCCAAGTATATATATGAGATATTTTCAAGTTTGTAGTATCAAAATAATAAATGGAGTATATAATAAATAAATTAATATAATACGTTAGCAAACAAAGCTTTAATTGTAATGAGACATTAATGAACATCGATTGTAGAGTTATTCTTTTATTGAGATTCTAATTTTTA
>KE151745.1:270515-282728 GCA_000411095.1 Aethionema arabicum | reverse complement strand
AGAAAAAAAAATGGATGCCCTTTTTAACATTAAAAAAAGAAAATGATGCCTTTTTTGTATAATAAGTTTTAAAAAAAATTGTGCGTCTAAAGAAGCATCTTTCGTTGGTTATACATAAGCGCCGGCCCTAATGGCATATATCGTAATTTCTTACAAAACAAACGTTTATTTTTTAAAATCGCTTCACAAATACAGATACATTTATTTTCTAAAAATTAATATTCTCTGATGGTATACAGTGGCGGGGTGAAGCTAATCCATGTCTAAGGAAAAAAAAAATTTTGGATGCCCTTTTTAACATTAAAAAAAGAAAATGATGCCTTTTTTGTACACTAAGTTTTCAAAAAAAATTGTGCGTCTAAAGAAGCATCTTTCGTTGGTTACACATAAGCGCCGGCTCTAATGGCATATATCGTAATTTCTTACAAAACAAACGTTTATTTTTAAAACCGTTTCACAAATACGGATACATTTATTCTCATTTGCAGAAATACTATATTTTCAATATATATAGTTGAATAGTGACATGTGTTTTAATATACTTAAAAAAATCAAATGATGAAATAAATTACTCGTTTCATTTATTTTACATGAACTCCAAACAAACGCGACCTCTTCTATATATATAGAAAATTCTTAAAATAGAAATAAAAATATATTAAAATTGAAATCTTTAAAATTAAATTAGGTAATATATGAAAAGTTGCAAAATAAAACGGACCATGGTGACTGTTCGCAGCTTATAAAAAGACCAAAAAATGAACAAAAGTCTCTCACTTTTCAAAACTCTTTTAACTTCTCATCTTCTTCCCCCTTCAAAAGCTATGGAGAATCAAAGAGTAAATAACAAAGGAAGAGACTTTTTCGCAGAGCTTGAAACAGAAGGAAAAAGATTTCAATGTAAACAATGTCAAGCTACAATTGTTCCTCATCTTGGTATCAAATCTATTTCTTCACTTTAAAAACTCTTTTAAAAAACTCAAAAAAAAAAGAATTTAAAAAGATTTGATTTTTGTTGTTTAATTGCAGGTATGTTAATGGCAGCTCGGTTTTATTGTGAAAGTTGCAAAACATACACAAATTTAAGAGATAGTTCAGGAAGAAGCTTAAGATGTCCTTGCTGTAACCAATCACGTCTAAAACCAAAATGTATGTTTTTTTTTTTACGGAAAAAATGGTAAAACAGACCCTAAATTTTGTTGATTCGGTGTATAAATTTGTTCAATTTAAGAAAAACGGGTTTAAATGGCTTTTTAAACCCTGAATTTTGATAACCGGAGTTTTTAATCCAATTTGAAATTATAGTATAAGTAATCAAAGATTTGGATGATATTTTTCTTGTTAAAATTTGAAATTATGGTTTAATTTTACGTTCAAAATTTAATTTTAATTTAAAATCCAATAGGTTGAAAAAAATTCGATTATCAAAGTTTAGGGTTAAAAAAACTATTTTTATAGTTGAGGTTTTTTTACACCAAATCGACAAAATTCAGAGTTTATTCCACCATATTCTTTTATTTATTTATTTATAACTCTCTTGGAATCGATATAGTTTTGAAATTTATAGTGTTTAAAGTTGTGAATTTTGTTCTTCAGATTCTCTTGTGATGCTTGTTTGTGGCGGTTGTGAAGCAAACATTGTATATCAAACGGGTTACAGTACTGTGAAATGTTACTTGTGTAAACATATCAATTCTCCATATGTAAGTTTTTTTCTTAAAATCTTTTGTTGATTGAATGTGAAAAATGTCTGCAAATTTTAATGGCTATTTTTTTGTTTGTTTTAGGATATGGACAGAAATGCCCCTAGAGTTAATAGGAGAAACTGGCCAGCTACTGGAGAGTATGAATCTACAGCTAGTTCAGCTAGTTCTTGTTTCACTGTGAGTAATTTCAATGGTTCTTTATATTTTTTGAGATTTTTCTTTGGATTTGAAGAAAGATTTAAAGATTTGTGCTCTATTGGTTTTTCATTTTTGTTTTTTCTTTAAAATTTCAAGAATTTACTATTCACATTCTTTGGATTTGAAGAAAAATTTGAAGATTTGTGCTCTATTGGTTTTTAATTTTTGTTTTTTCTTTAAAATTTCAAGAATTTACTATTCACATTCTTTGGAAAATTACTTTTGATTTTTCAAATTTGGAGAATAGATTTTTAAAGATTAAAATGAAAAATACTATTGAAGGTGATATTTTTCATTTTAATCTTAAAATTTAATTATTATTCACATTATTAAAAAATGTACTCATGATTATTCAAATTGGGAAAACAGATTTTTGAAGACGAAAATGAAAAATATGCTATAGTTTTAGCTATAATTTCATGATATTTTTCTTGAAATTTGAAAATCTTCATGTTTTGAAGATTATATATCTATAAAGATCTCTGCTTTTTGACAAAAGCTTTAATTTTTTTGCAGACAATGCCTAAGCTTGACCTTGAAAGCAACTTAGTAGACGAAACTCAAGTGGTAAATGTTTAGAAAGTTTAAACCTTTTTTGCTATTTGTTTTAATAAAGAACATTTTGATGTGTTAGGGTTTAATGGTAATTGTGATTTGGTGTTTGTTTTGAAAGGAGAGTAACGTTCAAGTTAAGGTTGAAGTTAAGACAGAAACAGAAGAAGAAGAAGAAGAGAAGACAGAAACAAGTAGCAAGCAGAAGAAGATTCGTCTCTGATCATTCATAAATTAAGTGAAAATGTCTTGATTTAGACGTTTTTGTTTCAAAATTTTATTGTTTTAGCTCTAATTTCAATGTTTTCTACAGTAAATTAGCTTAAATTTGTTAGACACACAGTCAAAAACTTTGATGATTTATGAAATCTTGTACTTTTCTGATACAATTTAAAGTATTGGTCAAAAACGTGAGAAATATTAAAGTACGGGGTAAAGTGAGATTTGGTTTAGCTATAATTCCAATGATTTCTACATTAAATTAGCTTGATTTGTTAGATACCCACTAGAAAACTTCGATAATTTATGAACTCTTGTACTTTTCTGATCTAATTTAAAGTATTGGGTAAAAAACCTAAGAAATATTAAGTTACAGGGTAAAGTGAGATTTAGTCTTTTTTAAACGACAGCGTTTTCGTAAAAAAGAAGCGGTCAAAGTTGTACTTTTCCGACGCGGATAAAAGAACCTGAAAAGACGATGACGAGGAGGAGTTAAGGAGAATGGCATAGAGACGTAAATAAATAGAAAAGTTGAGGGTAATTAGGTAAATAAGTGATAAGAAAGAATCGTACGGTGGCTTAGCCTTGTGGATCATCTTCCTTCTGATCCGCCGGTTTCCGTTAAAAAAAAAAAAAACTGTGTGCGTTTCCTTTGGCGGGTGTTCTCCAATTTCTTCGTTTTCCCCAGAAATTTCTTCAAATCTCTCTGTTTTGATCTTTAGTCCTCGTTTTTCTTATTTTTTTATTTTTTAATTTTTCGAATTTTGCTTAATTTCTTATTGGGGGTTTTTAATTTTTCCATTAATTATAAAATTAGAGATTCGTGAAATCTGAGAAATTCGAAGATACACTCTCATCTCAACCATTCGTTTGAGGTAAACTCAGCAATTTCGACCTTTCCTTTTTATTTTAATTTTGTTTAATAATTTAATAATAAAAAGTATTAATTTGTTGTTTTCTTGGTTTAATTCGGTTTCTTATTTTCTGGGTTGCTTCTTGTTTATTCGTTACTTTCTCAATTAATGTTTTGGATTTGGGTATATATTTGTGAATTTAATTTTAATAAATTTAATTTTGGGTAAAAAAAAAAGGAAATATTGGAGCTTTTTCGGTTTGTGATAGGTATAACAAAAATCTCTATTTATTTCCTTTTTAAAAAAAAATTAAGTTTCTGTGTTGTTATGAATATAAATTTTGTGATCTTTGATATTCGTTTCTTATAGTTGTTGTATTGATCTCGTGTTTGGGAGATTTAATTAGGGTTAGGGTTCGTTGTTTTCTCTGTGTAATTTTAGCTTTTGGATTTTGTGATAACCTCGTCTTCTCTTCTATCTTTTCGGGTTTCTCAGTTCCTTGGCATTTACCGAAGAAAGAAACTCTTCAGTTTCCGAAATTAGGTTTTTGTTTCTTCGAGATTGAGTGATTTTGAATTACAATGGAACTTCCAAGCGTTGCTCCATCAGAATCTGAGATCAAAGAGGTTAGTTTCCATTGTTTTATTTCCTGATTCAATCGGCTAATCTCGTGAGATTACTTAGCTTTTGGTTCATTGAGAATTCGCTGAAGATCATATTCATATGTATATGAGTATCACTTTGCTTGATTTCGACATTTTTGTAACTGTAAATTAAGCTTTGATTCGTTTCTGTTCATCACAGATTTGATTGATTACGTTTCTTTTAATTAAGGATCTCGCTACAAATACCTAATTCTTTGGTCTGGATCATAGACTTTTTTCATGGATTTTCTTCAGTGATTGATCTCAAATCTAGGCTATGTTCAGGATTTGATTTTGTTCTTCTCCTGATATCTTAATTTCTCTTGAGAAATTTCAAATGTTTGTGTGCAAATAACTGCTTAGATACAGAACTGATCATGGATAAGTTTTCTTTTCCAGGATATATCTCTGAAGAATCCTCCAGACAAAGATAAGGATAAAGACACTAACATGGAACCACCTAGTAGTCCACGCCATAGGAAGGTATGTTATCTGATGCAGTTCATGAGATGAAGCTTTAAAGCAATTAGCTCTTACATATGTCTTGGTTTCATATCAGGTTGTTGCTAGATGGCTCGAAGCTGAAGCGCAGCGGCCGATAGTTGAGGAAGCTCCAGCTTTCTATCCTTCATTAGAGGTAATCGAATCGTTTTCTGTTTCCACGCAAACAATTTTCGGTGTTTGAGTTTTCTTGTTGATGTTTTGTTCCTTTTTGTGTCATTAGGAGTTTGAAGATACACTTGGTTACATAGCAAAGATACGTCCATTAGCAGAACCGTATGGTATATGCAGAATCATTCCACCATCAACATGGACTCCATCTTGCAGACTTAAGGAGAAGAGTATATGGGAACATACAAAGTTTCCCACTAGGATTCAGAATGTGGACTTGCTTCAAAATAGAGAGCCAATGAAAAAGAAACCTAAGAGTAGAAAACGTAAGCGAAGAAGAAACTCAAGAATGGGTTCTTCAAGGAGACGATCTGGTGCTGCTTCTGATTCGGTTTCCTCTCCCGAGACTGAGGAGAAATTTGGCTTCAATTCTGGTTCAGATTTCACTCTTGATGAGTTTGAGAAATTTGCTCAGCATTTTAAAGACTCATACTTTGAAAAGAATGACACAAAATGGACACCATCTGTAGAAGAAATCGAAGGGGAATACTGGAGAATCGTCGAGCAACCAACAGATGAAGTCGAGGTACAGACACAATAAAATTTCACGAATCACAGAAACGATTACTTGTAGCCACAAATCTATAGCTAAAGCCAATTTCTTTCTCTCTGTTGCAGGTTTATTATGGAGCAGACTTGGAGAATGGAGTACTTGGAAGCGGATTTTACAAAGGAGCAGAAACGCTAACTGGTACCGATATGGATCAGTACATAGTCTCGGGTTGGAACTTGAATAACTTACCGCGTCTCCCTGGTTCTGTACTTTCGTTTGAGGATTGCGATATCTCTGGAGTTTTGGTGCCATGGCTCTACGTAGGAATGTGTTTTTCGTCGTTTTGTTGGGTAAGTACACTTCACACTTCAATAATTCCACAGTTTTTTTGTGAATTAATTTTTCAGATTATTGATATTTCGATTTGCAACAGCATGTGGAGGATCATCATTTATATTCACTGAACTATCACCATTTTGGGGAACCAAAAGTATGGTATGGTGTTCCAGGAAGTAACGCAACTGCTCTCGAGAAAGCAATGCGAAAACATCTTCCTGATTTGTTCGAAGAACAACCTGATCTACTTCATGGCTTGGTAGGTTTAATTCCTATTTCATGTTCTTGTGTTTAGTCTCGAGACTTAACTCTTATTGTTTTTATGGATTCAGGTAACTCAATTTTCACCTTCGATTCTAAAAGACGAAGGCGTCAAGGCGTATCGGGTGGTTCAACATTCTGGAGAGTATGTACTAACATTTCCAAGGGCATATCATGCTGGATTCAACTGCGGTTTTAACTGCGCAGAAGCGGTAAATGTAGCTCCGGTTGATTGGTTAGCTCATGGACAAAACGCTGTTGAACTATACAGTAAAGAGACACGAAAGACGTCTTTGTCTCATGACAAACTTCTCCTAGGAGCTGCTTATGAAGCTATCAAAGCCCTTAAGGAATTATCGAATTCCGGAAATGAAAATACAAAAAACTTAAGATGGAAGAGTTTCTGTGGGAAGAACGGAACACTCACAAACGCTATTCAGGTGATAACAACTTTCACTTCTTGCAGATTAATACACTTAAACTCATGATTTTGATGTTAAGTATCTAAACTGGTTTGTTATTCGATATTTGATAGGCGCGATTGCAGATGGAAGAGGGAAGAATTGAGAGTGTTGGAAGCGATTCGAGGCTGGTGAAGATGGAGAAGGACTTTGATTCAAACTGCGAACGAGAATGTTTTTCGTGTTTTTATGATTTGCATCTCTCAGCTTCTGGCTGCAAGTGTTCTCCTGAAGAATACGCATGTCTTAAACACTCAAAAGATCTTTGTTCTTGTGAAGGTGAAGATAGATTCATCCTTCAACGTTACACCATGGATGAATTAAGCTCATTGGTTAGAGCTTTAGAAGGTGAATCAGATGATTTAAAGATCTGGGCTTCCAAAGTCTTGGGCAATGAAGATCAATCAGTTTCGCCGAAAAATGTTGATAACAGCTCAAAGACTAGTTCAGTTATAAGTGAGGAGAAGAAACTAAAGGAAGTTACATTTGATCTGAACATTAACTTAGAATTTGATACTGAAGAAGAAGTTAAAGAAGAGGCAAGCACAAGTGGCGAGTTAAACACTTCGATGACTCATAATGATGTCGAAACGATTAATTTCGGTGAATCTGTTGAGCCTATAAGCCTCGGCTTCTTGGTTTTTGGAAAGCTTTGGTGCAGTAAACATGCTATTTTCCCCAAAGGTATCGTATATCTCTCAAATTCCTTAGTAAACATATGCTGAGACTTAGTCCAAGGTAATAATGAGGTTAGTTTTTGTAACTTTTTACAGGATTCAGGAGTCGTGTAAAGTTCTATAACGTGCTTGATCCTACAAGAATCAGTAGCTACATCTCTGAGGTTTTAGATGCAGGACTCTTGGGTCCATTATTCAAGGTAAAGTCTTTAACAAAAGTACTGATTCTTGAAACGATATCAAGAATTGGGTAACTTAACACACCTGACTTTCTCTGTTTGTTCTTCTTCAGGTTACTCTTGAAGAATCTCCAGACGAGAGTTTCTTCAATTTCTCAGCTCAACAATGCTGGGATATGGTGTTGGAGAGACTAAAAACTCAACATCCTCCATTTTCGCAGCGAGAATGTGTAAACGGTCTTCAAATGTTTGGATTTCTCTCTCCATCTATACTTCAGGTAAACAATACAATGCAATCTTCTTCTTCTTCTTCAACCTTTATCTAATGATCTGAAACTTACAGAATCTGTTTTTTATACAGGCCATTGAAGCTCTTGATCCAAACCATCGACTCAATGAGTACTGGAACCATAAGAACAAAGCTTCATCTGAAACAACAAAAGATCACTTCATATCAAACTGTTCAGTGAATTTAAGTAAAGGAAAACTTTTTGGAGTAGATTTGATGTAAGCACCAAGAAACCAGACAACAAACACCATTAGATAGATATCTTTAAACCCTTTTTTTCTTCAGATTCTTTGTTTCTTGGAGCTGATTTCATCATTTTTCAATGAACAATAACCCTAACCTTAGCGTTAGAAAAATCCGTAATGTGTAAGCAGTAACCTATCATTATAAGAAATTTCAGATTCTTAATAAAATCAAAATTCTTCTTCAATTTCAAATTCCTTACAGAAACTATGGAGAATTATCGATTTACAGAGTTTATCTAAAGAATCTTGAAAGATCAAAAAATGAGTAATAGGATACAATCTTGTAAAAGCCGAAAATATACAGTCAGATTAGTGTCATAGCGACTGGAAGCAAGAAGCAGCTTGAGAAACTTGAGATGGAAACAGAGGCTGAGAATGGTACATCAGATTGAAGAGGAAGAGGAAGAGGACGACGACGGCGACGAGCACCACCACCACGGAGACTATCAGTTACAATTTCATCATCACCGTAAACAGAGTAATCAAGAGGAGAAGCAACACCATGAATTGCTATAGCGGAAGAAAGGAAAAGATCAGGTTCCGTAACAACAACGCCGTCAAGGGTAAAACGGGAAATAGAAGTATTCGTCACAACGATTGAGTTTCCAGGAAGAAGAGTAGGAAGACGAGCGAGAGGCTCCAAGAGTTGAAGATCGGAGAAAGATAACCGTTGAGGGATAATGTGGTAAGCGACTGAGAGACGTGAAGTAGCGCCGCCGGTAGGTGTAAGAGATGAAACATCGGCGGCGTCGAAATCGTTAGGGATGAAAATAGTAGCGGAAAGAGGAATACCGAATTGATCGTCGACTGCTGAGAGGAAATCAGCCGCAAAATCACGAAAATCTCCGCCACCGATCATTGCTTCGATGATTCTATCTGCGTGTTGATGATCTTCTGAAGAGAGAACAGTGATGGCGGTGACGGTTAGCAGAAGGAGGAGGAAGAGATGATTTGAATTCTTCATCGGAGAAAGTTTGTTACAGATCTTGGAATTTTTTTTGAAACGGGAAACTTTGATTTTTATAACTCTTGGTTAATCGTACCGGGTTCCGGTTAAAGACTAACCGGGAATTTCGATTTAACGAAATTTAGGTCGGTCAAAGTCAAATTTGACTTTGTACAAAGTAGGACGACAATGCAAAACAACACAATAATTAAATATAAAAATTGGTAAAATACACCTTGAGTTTTGTTAATTTATCTTAAAAACTGTTAATTTTGAAAAAGTCTTTTTAGACCCTTAATTTTGTAGCAACGATTTTTGAATCATAAATTTTAATAATTAATTTTTTTAAATTAAAATTTGAAATTATAGTATAATTATTCAAAATTTGGTTTATCTTATTTGTGAAATTTTAAAATTACGATTTAATTTTTGTGTAAAGTTTAATTTTAATTTAAAAAATTCGATAGGACTTAAAATATCGGATTTTTGAATTTTAGGGTCTAAATAACAATTTTTTAAATTAGAGTTTTTTTCACTAAATCTGTAAAGTTTATGGTCTATTTTACTATTTTCCTTAATTAAATCTATAAAATCGAATCTCAAATCCCTAAATCAACAAACTCTCTAACAAAATGGCTTTAATTTCACTTACGCTTCAATACGTCGTCGTTTTAGCTTCCGTTATGATTTTAATCTCCATTAATGAAGCTTTTTCTTCAAGACTACCTCGTGCTAGAGAAACTCAGATCACCGCCGATGATTATCCATCTTCAAGTCAAAATTCACCAGTCAACGATCTAGGGTTTCCTGATCTTCCTTCTTTTCAAGAAACAGTCGCAGCTCCTCCGTCGCCTGTGTCTCCATCTCCGCCGCCTATGACATTTCCCGACGTTGAGAAGCCTACTTTTCCGGCACCGATTTGGCCGTCATTACCGGAATTTATTCCGATTCCTTTCATAGATCGGGAGGGTTCTTTAGGGTTTGTTGATCCAGGATTCAATGAAACTGATAAATGGATGCCTTCTTTCCCAAGTAACCCATAACACAACGTTAATTTCTCAAAGTCTTTTTTTACCTTTTTTTTTTTTTTAATTATTGTAAGTTTATTTTATCAATAATATCTGAGAAACTTATGCATAATAACTCTTGAATGTAATAATTTATTAGAGGAAAAAAAATGTAATAAGCTATTTAATTAGATTATCAAATTAGAAATCATTCGATTTAAAAGCCTTTATTGAAATTCCAGTAATTAAATCGATTAAACTATACTAATATTTCCTCCGTATTTAAAATACTTGATTTTTGTAAGTTTAGACACAAATTAAAAGAAACATTAATTAATTATTAAATAATTGTTAATTTTTTTAAAATCACATTCTCTCTTACAATTATTTTCTAATTAGACTATTGTTTAAAACCGTTTAGCTCATTTTGTGGAAATTTAAGTATTTGAGTCTTTGACCAATCTATTATTTAAAATTAAATAATAAATTACTAAAAAATCAATTACTTTGAAACCAAAAAAAAAAAAATTAGTCACTTTTTTTGAAACTTTGAAACAGAGGAATATATTTTATAAAATAACATTTTAATATCTAATCATTTAATATTTTAATTTTTTTTCCTCCTCTTGACAACCAAAAAAATGCATTTAACCCATAAAATATCTAATAGTTTGAAACAAAAAAATACTAAAAAAATTCCTATAAAAAGGCAGAAAATATTCAACAAAGAAAAAAACCAAAAAATCCAAAAAACAAATGTTAAAATAAACTCAAAACAAAATTATCGTCGATTAGAATATAACAAAGGAATAGAAGCTAAGTAATCATCATTATCTTCTTCCCATTGTCTTATCTTCTCCTCCACCATCTCCTCCGTCTTCTGATAAACTTCCTCCGCCGCTTCCGTCACCGCAACATTTTTCGCCTTAGATTCCTCTCTCAAGTCCTCAAATCCTTCACAAACATGTTCCCTAAAACTTTCTAACTCTTCAAACGTTTCTTGCGCCGCAAGAAACGTTTGATCCATAATATCTTTCATCTCTTTAACCATTTCTTGATTGTTCTCATCTACTTTCTCACTTAAAGATTTCAAATCTTTCATCTCTTTAAACATTTCTTGGCTTCTCTCATCTACTTTCTCACTTACAGATTTCAAATCTTTCTTCACTTGTTCAATAGATTTCATAATCTCTTTAACCAATTCTTGATTGCTCTCATCTACTTCCTCACTTAGATATTTCAAACCTTGAATCTCTATAAACGTTTCTTGGCTTCTCCCATCTACTTTCTCACTTAAAGATTTCAAATCTTGAAACGCTTTAAACGTTTCTTGGCTTCTCTCATCTACTTTCTCACTTAAAGATTTCAAATCTTTCTTCACTTCTTCAATTGGTTTCGTAATCTCTTTAACCAATTCTTGATAATTAATCTCATCTACTTCCTCAGTTAAAGATTTCAAATCTTGAATCTCTGTAAACATTTCTTGGCTTTTCTCATCTACTTTCTCACTTAATGATTTCAAATCTTTCTTTATTTCTTCAATTGGTTTCATAATCTCTTTAACCAATTCTTGATTACTCTCATCTACTTCCCCACTTAAAGATTTCAAATCTTGAATCTCTGTAAACATTTCTTGATTATTCTCATTTGCTTCCTCACTCAACTCTTGAAACGCTTTAAACATCTCTTGGCTTCTGTCATCTACTTTCTCACTTAAAGATTTCAAATCTTTCTTCACTTCTTCAATAGGTTTCATAATTTCGTTACTTATTTCCTCTTTTACATCAAAGAGCAAATCACTTCTTAGATTTGCAAATTGTACTTGAACAAAACTCTTTAATTCCTCCATATCTTTAATCTTCAATTTCTCACTTTCTTCACGTAATTCATCAATTTCTTTAATCGCCTTTTCAATGTTTTCAAGATAAGTTTCATAAACTTCTTCAACTACACCTTTGATGGATTCTTTCATATTGGTTTCTAGGGTTTGATTTGTTGAGTTGAGAAGATTCTGTAAAGATTCCATCTCTGATTCATTCGTTTTCTCTCTTTCTTCATGTAATTTTTCGAGTTTTGTGAAAATGTTTCCTCTTTGAGCTTCGGGTAGTGAATGTTGGATAATGGATTCGATAAGTTCAAGTTTAAAGTTCATTTTCTTAGTTTCTTCTTCTTCTTTTTTTGTTAAATTCTTAATTTCTTCTTCTCTTAAAGCTTCTGTTAACTTCTTCTTCTCTGAGTCCATTGCTGCTTTTTCTTTCTTGTTAACTTCATCACATGTCAAACAAAATAGTCAGAAAAAACTTACTAAAACATAATATATTTTTAAACGGGAATATAAAACAATTCAACCTTGAATTTTGAGGACTCAAACATAGGGTTTTTTTTATAAAAAAAATATTTTTTTTTAATCCGCAAGTTAAGGTTTCAAACTCACAACTCTTTACAAAAAAATTCTTTATATACTAAATCGGAAT
>KE151745.1:243128-270020 GCA_000411095.1 Aethionema arabicum | reverse complement strand
TATATATATTCGTATTCAATTTTGAAAAAAACAAAATATACATACATGTGAATGGTATAAAACTAGTATTCTAATTCAATAGGGTTTTACAAATTTACCCTAATGTGTGAAAGTATATCAATTATACCATTGAATTTAGTGTTAGATATTTTTGCAAAAAAATAACGCATTTTTATAAATCTCCGAAAAAGTTTTAAATTTTCAAAACACAATAAAACCCTATCAATGGTGGTCTACCAGTCATAGATTCATAAAAAAAAACTATACTCCACGAAAATTTAGGGTTTAGTCAAGATTTGAATCAAAATTAGTTATAAAAATCAAATAATTTGAAACAGAGAGTAGTAATTAACGAGGTAAAATTAGGGTTGTTAAAAATAAAAGTAAAATTAGTAATTAATTTAATTTACCTTCGTAAGTCCATGCTATATAAATAATGAGTGTTAAAGGAAGCAACGTTGAAAACAAATGGATGTAGAAGCTATTTGTGTTTAAGAATTCACCAATGGAATTTTTTAACATCTCAAAAGATGCCAAAACCAGAAAAAACAAAAAGATCGCTATAGAATCTAATATAGCCTTCGTCATCCCCTCTTTCTTCATCTTTTAGCCTCTTTTTTTGTTTATAAAATTGTTGTTATTTTAGCTTTTTTTTCTTTGTTTGATAGTTTTGGTGTTGTATATATATGGAGATCTGTGTAAAGGAGTTTTAGGTCGGCGTCTAGGAAATTAAATAAATAAAGATTTATAAGAATCTTTACTTAGTCTTTATCCGATAATATCGTGGTAATTATATAGATAATAATGAATCAATTTAGTGTAGATTTCGTATTTATATATTATATAATATAAAAGCTATGTACATTCGTATTTGAGCTATCGTATCATATACAATATAATTCCGATAAATTAATAATATTGGGATTAGAAAAATTTATTAATTTAAAAAAATATTAATTAATCTATAAATTATTGAGGAATTACCTAAAATGTCATAATTCAAACCTTTTTTGCAAATGTGCCATTTTTGTAGAGTTTACCAATTATCTTATTGGATCTATTGTTATGATATTTTTGCAAAAAATGCTTAAATGAAGAAATTTTCTAAAAATCAATTATGCAAAATGCCCTAATTGAATACATTTTTCCAAATTTTTCATAAAGTGTGAGGGTATACCACTTATAATGTTGGGTATAATGTTAGGGCATTTTTGAAAAAAAGCTTGAATGAGGACATTTTTGCAATTCCCCCTAAATTATTTCAAAGTTTTATAGAAAAAAAATATTTCAAAGTTTCATAGATTTTCTTAAATTCCAATACATTATAAAATATAAAGTTTCCATTTTTTTCAAATTTCCTTATTTTTTTTTATATTTTCGTGGTATTTCAAAGTTTTATAGAATATTCACTTTATTATATAAAACATAAAACTTCCATTTTTTTCAAATTTCCATTTTTTTTTTATTTTCGTGTCATTTCAAATTTTTTTAGAATATTCACTTTATTATATAAAAAATAAAGCTTCTATTTTTTAAAATTTTCTTATTTTTTATATTTTCGTGATATTTAAAAGTTTTATAGAATATTCACATTATTATATAAAATATAAAGCTTCCATTTTTTTTCAAATTTCTTTATTTTTTATATTTTGGTGATATTTTGTATTTGATTGTTCTTTGATATTTGAGAAACAAACAGTATTGAAGTTTTATTTTACTATGTTACCTTATATATATATACTAGATGTTGTTCCCGCGTTTTACGCGGAACTAATTTTTATTTGAGAATGACGATTTAAATTTAGTTTTGTAAAATTTTAATTATCAGAAAACATATAATTTTATTTTTTATAAAACGAATATTTATTATTTATTTCGCTTCTTAAATAATATATAGGATATATATATATATAAAATGAAAATTTATCCAAATATATAAGATTTTATAAGATAACCATAATTTCATATATATACAATCACAATTTCATATTGTATATTTTAATTTCAAAATTGTAATATATATGATAATTGTAATAGCCTAACGCCTAAAATCCTAACAATAAAATATTTAAATAAATTATAATAATTAAAAAATAATAAATAAATANTATATTTAACATATGATATTATTGGGACTATATTTATAGAAAAATTTTTTAAAAATTATTATCTTATTATTTTATTAATTTATCGAGAACTAATTTATCTAGGTTCTATTGTATATTTTTGTCTACTGATTTTATAAGTATTATGAATTATTTTGATTTTTGGTTATGAATATAGGAGAAAACAAATATTTATATTTGTGTTTTGAGTATGGATTGATTTTAAAAGGATAAAATGATTTTATAAATAGGTCTAATATTTATATATGAATTAATTGGTTTTGATGAACAATTTTATGAATAATCTTAATTTATTCTACTAATTGTTTTTTGAAAATATTTAAATTTATTCGGAAAACAGTTAACAAAATAAAAAAAAATTTTCGCTACTCATTATTTATTTTATTTTATAGATTAATATTTTAAACGATAAATATATTATTTAAAAATTCAATTTGAAAATTTAGTTGAGTATTTTAAACGATAAATAAATTTAGTCTTATAAAATATTAAAGAAAACACCAAAAAATCCAAAAATTCCAAAAAATTCAAAAATTCCAAAGAATTCAAAATAACCAAAAAAAACAAAAAATAATCCAACAAAAAAAAACTCAAACAAAATTATCGTCGATTAGAATATAATAAAGGAATAGAAGCTAAGTAATCATCATTATCTTCTTCCCATTGCCTTATCTTCTCCTCCACCATCTCCTCCGTCTTCATATAAACTTTCTCCGCCGCTTCCTTCGCCGCCTCTTTCACCGCCACATTTTTCGCCGCTTCTTTTGCCTTAGATTCTTTGCTCAACTCTTCAAATCCTTCAACAACACGATCCCTCAAATTTTCAAACTCTTCAAACGTTTCTTGTGCCACAAGAAACGTTTTCTCCATCATATCTTTCATCTCTTTAACCATTTCTTGATTGTTCTCATCACTTAAAGATTTCAAATCTTTCATCTCTTTAACCATTTCTTGATTGTTCTCATCACTTAAAGATTTCAAATCTTTCATCTCTTTAACCAATTCTTGATTGTTCTCATCTACTTTCTCCCTTAAAGATTTCAAATCTTTCATCTCTTTAACCAATTTTTTATTACTCTCTTCTGCTTTCTCACTTGAAGACTTGAAATGTTTCATCTCTTTAATCAGTTCTTGATTAGTCTCATCTAATTCCTCACTTACAGATCTCAAATCTTTCATCTTTTGAACCAATTCTTGATTAGTCTCATCTACTTTCTCACTTAAAGATTTCAAATCTTGAATCTCTTGAACCAATTCTTGATTACTCTCTTCTACTTCCTCACTTAAAGATTTCAAATCTTTAAACATTTCTTGGCTTTTCTCACTTAAAGATTTCAAATCTTTCTTCACTTCTTCAATAGGTTCTCTAATTTCATTTAACATCTCATCGGCTATTTCCTCTTTGTCCCAAACATCAACTACATCATTGAGCAAATCACTTCTCAAACTTGTGAGTTTTGTTTCAACAAAACTCTTTAAATCTGCCATATCTGTAGCCCTAATCTTCTCTCTTTCTTCACGTAATTCATCAATTTCTTTAATCATAGTTTCATGATTTTCAAGATAAGTTTCATAAACTTCTTCAACTATAACTTTCATAGCTTCTTTAATATCTTCAGTGAGTTTAGTTGTTGTCTCATTGTTTATCTTCAAAGCTGAATCTATTTCACCACGAATATTGGCTTCTAGGGTTTGAGCTGTTGACTTGAGAAAAATCTGTAAAGATTCAATGTCTGATTCCTCTGTTTTGTCTCTTTCTTCATGTAACTCTTTGAGTTTTGTGAACATGTTAACTCTTTCAGATTCAGGAATTGAAGTGTGAATCATTGTTTCCATAACTTCAATTTTGAACTTTAGTTTCTGAAATTCTTCTTCTTCTGATAAATTCTTCTGATTTGAGAAGTTTGCTACTCTTTCTTTAGCTTTATATATCACATGTCAAACAAAATAGTTAGAAAAATTACTAAAACATATATAATATATTTTAAAATGGAACTAATAATATTAATGAATTGAAAAAAAAAAATCAATTGTAATTAGAAACATTTTGAGGAGGTTTTATAAAAAAATAAAATAAAATTTTTCTTTTTTTTATCCGCAAGTTAGGGCTTCGAAATATTAAAAAAAAAATCACAATTTGAAAAAAAAAGTATATATTAAATTATCTATAAATTCAAGATTTTACATGTATAATATATTTTATTTTAGTGTTACTAAAAAAATTTGAAATTTAAAATATATTTTTACATTCAATATTTATAAAATATAACAAAAAATAAGATGCCAATGGTATAAAACTAGTAAACTCTAAACCCCTAAAAAGAGTTATAATTTTTAAGAGCGAGTAATAAAACACAATAAACCCCCTAACAATGGTGATCTACTAGTTATAGATTCATCAAAAATAAACATTATTCAACAAAAATTTAGGGTTTAATCTAGATTAGGATCTAAGATTTAGGTAAAAAAAATACTCCATATTAAATGTATTATTACTTGAAGACATAAAACAACTTAATTTAAAACAAAAAAAATACTCCATCCATTTCATATTAATCATCTTTATAAAATTATTACTTTCAAACCATAAAACGACTTAATTCAAAACAATTTTTTTTTAAAACAAGACTTACTGAGAAACGAAGTAGAGATAAAATAGGGTTGATAAAAGTAATAAAAGTAAAATTAGTAATTTAATAGTTTACCTTGTTGAGTCAAAACTTGATCAATGATTAAGAGAAGACTAAGCAAGGATACAAGGAGAAGGGCAAAATAGGTAAGTAAGAGAAGGAAATGAGTGATGGGATGTGGTGCGGTCGCATAAAATTCGTTAAGCACAAGAGCCATCGCCAAAAGTATTAATAAATCTATTAAAAAGTAAAATAACTTATCATCTAAGTTTCTTTCATCACTATTCTTCATCTTTTAGCCTTTTTTTTTTTTTGGGATTAGATTTGTTGTAATTTTAGCCTTTTTTTTTTGTTTGTTTGATAGAATTGGTGTTGTTTTAGGTGTTTCTAAGGGGTTGTATATATAGGAAATTAAATTAAATAAGATTATAAAGATGTTACTTGATCTTATCCGATAATATGGCGATAATTATATAGAAAAATTATGAATCAAGTTAGTTTAGATTTTGTATTTTTATTTGATGATATAAGAGATTTTTTTTTTGTTGTGTTTTTGGTTGGTATTTATTGTTGCGGGAATATCTTATCACATATATTTTTTCCTGCTATTTTGTTTTTGAAATTTTCCTGCTATTTTTATAAGTATTATAAATTAATTATTTGAATTTGATTTTAAATATAGGAGAAAAATATTGATATTTGTTGTAGTTGTGGTGTGAGTATGTATCTTGATTTTTAAAGGATGAAATCATTTTATAAATAGATATATTAATTATATATATTTGTCAAACAAAATATATATATATATATATATGATTTAATTGGTTTTGATGAACAATTTTATGAATATTATTCTAATAAAGATATTTTTCTTTTGTTAAAATATATAATTTCATAAATTTATTCGAAAAACAGTTAACAAAATATAAGCTTTTTTCGCCACTCATTTTTATTTTATAGATTAATATTTTAAATGATAAATATTTTTTAAAAATTTGAAAAATTAAGTTGAGTCTTATAAATTTGTTTTAGAAGATCCGAATAAAATATTATATATAGTTATAGTTTACCGGAATTAAAAAGAAAATGAAAAAAGTGAGTTATATTTCAATTGATAAATGATTTAACAAAATTGATCTAAATATTAAGAGTAATTTTTTTAAACTAATCGATCTAAACATTAATTATATACACATAATGATATATTTTTTAATAATTATATAAAACTTTACTATTATTTTTTGTGTATACACAAAAACTAATCAGAAATTAGATTTGGATAAAAGATTTCACATCACAAATGTGTCCACACAATGTTTTACAACACAAAGACACATAAAACCACAAGTTAAACAAATCTCAAAACCACACTTCTTATTATACTTTAAACCCCAAAAACTCAATCCAAGCTTATAGGAATACTCTGTTCATGTCTAAAGAAATTTTCAGGATCAAACTTAGCTTTAATCTTCACCAATCTCTCAAAATTACCTTTAAAATACTGATTTCCCCATTCTCTAGCATCATTTCCTTTACCATTCATCCCCAAATCAAGATCTCTGTAATTCACATAAGCCCTTCTCGGGTTTTTCGACACAAATTGCTCCATATAACTATGCATATCTCTCATCCAATCCATGTGTTTAGCTTCACTTACTTTCCCATCTTGCCACAAACTTAGCCATTGAATCTTGAACAATGTTCCACTTCTATGAGGAAATGGTGTTTCAGATTCACCGATTTTCGCCATCATTCCTCCATAAGGATTCCATATTGTTAATGGTGAATCTTCTTGAAGAAGCTTCTTCCATAGCCCTTCTAAACCTTCTAATGGAATTGGTTCTTCTACATAGTCTGATTTTGCTTTGAAGTAGTTCTTGAACAGAGATTTACCATCTAAAAGAGCTTCTGATGGTGCAGTGCTTGGAAAACCTGCAATGTACATTACTGATTTGATCCAGCTTGTTTCTAAACAATCTTTCTTTGTTAATCCTATCTCCGGGAAACTCTTTTGCATCACCTGTTGAAATTTGGGTTGAAATTGTTAAAATGGAAAGTTACTTACTCAATTTGTGATAAAACGAAAGCTTATAATTGCAATATAGCCTCTTAATTTTATACGAAATTTGAATTTGACCCCATTACCTGCCAAAATTGTGGTGGAAATTGTCAAATTGAAAACTTACTTACTCAATTTGTAATTAAACTAAACCTAATAATTCCAATAGAGTCCCTTAATTATATACGAAATTCGAATTTGACCCCATTTCCTGCCCAAATTGGGGTTGAAATTGTCAAATTGGAAACTTACTTACTCAATTTGTAATTAAACTAAACCTAATAATTCCAATACAGCCTCTATATTTATACGAAATTCGAATTTGACCCCATTACCTGCCCAAATTGGGGTTGAAATTGTCAAATTGGAAACTTACTTAGTCAATTTGTAATTAAACTAAACCTAAATAATTCCAATACAGCCTCTTAATTACATACGAAATTCGAATTTGACCCCATTACCTGCCAAAATTTGGGTTAAAATTCCATTTTGGAAAGGTACTTACTCAATTTGTTATAAAACTAAACCTCATAATTCTAATCTAGTCCCTTAATTTTATACGAAATTCGAATTTGACCCAATCTCACCTGCAACAACCGATTCGCGTCGCCGAGAAATTGACCTTGATACGAAGTAGCAATGGTTCTCTCTTTGCTTTTAGGAGTTTTCGACGGCTGAATAATCACACGAATGAAGAGATCTTCGTCGAGTTTATCAGCGATTTGTTGCCATTTATGCAAAATCTTAGTCCCATCTTGCTCCAATGTCTTCGTAACAGTGAAAACAGTCACAATCTCCGGTACCGGAACGAGTTTAATTTTCCAGGCGAGAATCGCGCCGAAGCTTCCTCCACCACCGCCGCGTAACGCCCAGAAAACATCTTCTCCCATAGCTGCGCGATTTAAGATCTTGCCGTTGGCATCAACGATTCTAGCGTCGAGGACGTTATCAGCTCCGAGACCAAACTTTCGCATCATTGAACCATAAGCTCCACCGGTTATATGACCGCCGATTCCTAGACTCGTGCATAAACCCGCCGGAAAACCATGGGTTTTGCTTTTCTCTTGGATCCTTTTAAACCGTAAAAGTCAACAAAACCAATTATTAGTCAAAATTAATTTCCAAAGCTCAAACCGTAACCGGTTAGCCTTAATTTATTCCGGTTTAATTTATAACCGGTTATTTGTCCAAATTAATAGCCGAATTTCAAACCGTAACCAGTTAGCCTTAATTTATTTCGGTTTACTATCTATAAACCGGTTATTAGTGAAAACCCTATGTTTTTAAAACTGAACCGGTGACTGAACCGAAAATATTTTTGAGTCATAGTTTAATATGTTTCGACTGGGTTCGATTGGATTCAATCAGGTTATATATTTTTCAATATTAATATATATATAAATTTTAGATATCAAATAAATTATTTTAATAACCATCTTCTATATATTATTTGAGAAGTACCTTCTTAGATCATCTCAAATTAACTATTTATTTACAATATATGTCATTGTAAATCAATTAAAAAAATATTTGAGTATTAGGGTAAAATTGGAAATTAAAACTTACACATTTATTTATTATTTATTTTTAAATTAAACTTTTTCCTAATAATTTATTTATTATCTAAAAAATTAGTTTTTTATTTCAAATATTATTTAAAAAAAACAAAAACATCAATTTTATTATATACAAAAATGACGTTAAAAAAANGGGTAAATTAATTTTAAGGTTAAAAAAATATTATAGGTATTAATATTTTATTTGAAAAAAATAAAATCTGGTATACGCAAATTTAAAAATTTCAAATTGAANTTTCAAATTGAAAAACCATAACTAAATTCGCTATTCTTTAGTTGTTTCTATTTTTTTAAAATATTATTTGATCCATTTGTATATTAATTTTTTTTATTTAGCATAATATTTAACAACCCAACAATTTTTCTAACAACTAAGTGTATAAATATCATTGCTTTTTACTCTTTTTATATATCTTTTAGTTTTCATTTTTTTTTTAATTTAGATGTTGACATTTAATATAATTTTTTTCTAAAGTTGCAGGGTACTTTTTCATGTGTAATTGGAGAAAGATGGGAGAGATATGCGTAAAAAATCGAGGTTTGTATCATAATTTTCTAATTGTTAAATATATTAAGAAAAACTAACATAATATTATTCACTAGGCTAAAGTAAAAAAATAAAATTTTTCGCATTGATTAGTCACAATTTCATCTATTTTTTACAAAATACTTACCCCGCAATTAATGCGGGTAAATTTCTAGTAATGTTTAAAAAACCAAAAAAATTAAAATTAAAAGTATAACAATTAATAAAAATTGTTGAAAATTTAAATTTCAAATCAAAAAATATAAAATTTTCACTTTTATATTAAACCGGATTTTATTTGGTTTTTTGGTTCACTGGGTTTTGAGTTAATTACAAATGGTTTTTACTAATAACCCGAATCGGTGAGACTTCTGCCTCATGGTTGAACCGGGTCCAACCATCGGTCTAGTCCGGTTCGAAAAACATAGTGAAAAACCCATTAATAGTCAAAATCAATAACCAATGCTCAAACCGTAAATCGGTTAGCCTTAATTTAGTCCGGTTAACAGTGTTAAAACTCATATAAACAAAATCAATTTCAACCAAAAGTTAACAAAACTGTGTTTTAGACCAGTGATTAGCGTTAAACCCGAATAAACCAAATTAATTTGAACCAAAAATTAACAAAATTGTATTTAAAATTAGCTTAAATATTCCAAAAACAACTAAATAAAAAATTAAAGTTAATTACCTATAATAAACCTCTCCAATGGAAGCTCCCGCGTGAACCCACGCGCTATTACTCTCCAAATCAACATCGATCTGTCTAAGTTTCGACAAATCAACAATAACAAAATTCGAATCCGTCTCCGACACATAAGAGAGTCCTTCATAGTCATGACCGCCACTTCTTAACCGCAAATGAAGACGCAATTTCTTAGCACAAACAACCGCGGCTTGAACGTGCGTTTCATAAACCGGTTCAAATATAAACTCCGGTTTAGGACTCGACGGCATTAAGTAACGGAGATTTTGCGCCGTTGTTTCTAACGCTAATTTAAACGACGACGCATTGAGTTCGTGAGTAAAAAAAGATGATTCCATTGGAAATGACACGTCAGAATTGTCAACGAGACACATCACGAAATCTTGTTGAATTGTCGAAGAAGTTGAAGTGAGAAAAGAGAGTAAAAGAAGCGTTATGGGAAACGCGATTGCGTTTGTTGTCGTGAACGCCATTTTGGTGTGAAGTTTGTTGAGGAGTTTAGTATGTATCTGTTGAGGTTTATATAGTGGAAATTTGTGGATGGTTTATACGTATAGTTGACGTAATATATAGGTCACGTTTTTTGACACTTTGTTTTATTTTAATTTCATTATTATTTTATTAATTTGGAATCATTTTGATTAGGTAATGTATTGCCTTTTGCTTAGAGTCTATCCCTAATTACATTTTTTCATGATTTTTTTAAGATTAATTATTTTGAGACATATATTAACTATTTACGATTTAGTTTACATTGTTTAATTAGAAAAAAAAATTGTGATAAATTTGGGTCGGAATTTTAAGAGTGAAAAGTTATTTTTTGTATTCACTAAAAGTACTCTAATAAACTTTGATTTATTATTTAGTAAGTTATGTATTGCAAAACTTATATAATTACATGTTTTTTTTGTTAAGATATTTTATTTCACTAAAATATTAGAATTATACAAAGAATTAACATGAAATGATATAAGATGTTTTAACATTATCTTATTTCACTAAAATTTGGTGTTTTGAATATAAATAGAAAATATATTAATTTTTTTTCGTCTAAATTTCACTCATATTCTTTTTGTTATTAGTTAAAAAAATTTGAGAAATTTTTTTTCATCTCAAATAATTTGTGTTTAAGTAAAATATATTTTTGTAATCGTCTATTTTCGACTAGATATAATTTTTTAAGAAAAAGAGTATTGTAGTTAATTCGAAAAAAAAAACATGGATATAAATCCAAGAATTTGGTCTGAAATCTGGTGAAACAAATAAAATGTGATTAATGTAAATTTTTTTTAATTTAATTAATTAATATATTAAGAAGACCTAAATTAGGGAAGGTGTTTGAAAGTAGGTCATAATTTGTGGGTTTTTAACTTTTTAAAGACAAATTTGTTCATAATTTCAAAGATACTTACACCACCATCTCCAGTAATTGTGCCTCCAAAAGTTATACCCTTTTTTTCTTAATTTATTCTTCAATTAAAATAATCATAATTTTATCTGCAATTTAATTTCTTATTTTATCATAATTAATTAAAATCCACGATAACTTTTTTCTTCATCAATGAAAATATTGATCATTTACAAAATAATTATTATTATATAAATTTCATGTTATTTTTTATTAAAAAAAACTATTTGCTAGAATCTATAGTAGTTTTTTTTGTATATAACATATACTTCTTTTAAATAGTTTCACATAAAAATTTATTTTAGAATAAAACTCACCGTTATTTACAATTTTTTTTTCGTTTCTTCATAATTTACTTGTTAGGGCTTTAATGACTTTATAAGTCAACAAATTCAACCTACAAGTAGCATATTTTTTTATCATTAATCTTTTAATTTTTTTCAACTCGCTTTCACTTAAAGTAGATTCCATAAAATCTCTCTGTTTACATTATATAGATTTTACTTATAAACTATCATTAATTTTATTTAACGATAACAAAAACAACTATATTTTCCTATTCATTAAAGTTGATATAAATAAATTTATTATCATGCACCAACTAAACTATTAAATTGTATATGCAATTAAATTGCGTAAATGTAAATTTTTGCAGTATTAACCAAATTAAAATACATACAAGTTTAAAAATAGTTTCGATAAATTCATGTCATTTTCCGTCAATTACACACTATTAACACATGTATTATATCTAAACATGTATTCATGTGTGTGTATATATATATATATATATGTGTGTGTGTATGTATATATGTAGGGCATCTAGGAATTGCTTTGTTTTTGGTGCAAGGATCACTAAAACAAATTAATAGTAATAAACTATATATTAGATGTGTGGCTAATATAACTTAAAAGCAACAAAGTATATATATCATCAAAGTACATTTGTTCAAAGTATAATCATGCAATGGTCATATATATATTGGGGGTCCATAATTGCTTCTAAGTCTTAATTTTGTATTTTTTTGAGTTAAAATTAATAAATTTGAAAGTTAATGAATACTTAGGCTACTTTGATGAAAAGATGAAAGAGTGCAATTAAAGATCTTTGATATGGCCTATCAAAGCTATAATGAGACAATGGAGCCTTTGGGGTCACCCACCATTAATTTTTTCATTATATATTATCCTCTTATTAAAGGAAATATTAATCACTTTATGTATAATTAATACATGTTGGAATATATTTATTTATTTAAAATTCGTAATCATAAGTAATTATAATGAGAATATACAGATAATTAATAGACTTAAAATTCCTCATAGTTATACTGAATTTTTGTGGGATTCATATTATACCATTTTTGGACTTTTATTGAGTTTATAACATAATGATGAATACACAATAAAATATTTTGAATTTATTTGAGAGGAATTACCTAAAATGCCCTAATTCAAGCATTTTTTACAAATGTACTCTTTTTGTAGGGTTTACCAATTATACCCTTGGGTCTATTGTTATGATATTTTTGTAAATAATGCTTGAATGAAAAAATTTTCTAAAAATCAATTATGCAAAATATCCTAATTGAATACATTTTTCCAAATTTTTCATAAAGTGTGAGGGTATACCACTTATAATGTTGAGTATAGTGTTAGGGCATTTTTGCAAAAAATGCATAATTAGGGCATTTTTGCAAAAAAAGCTTGAATGAGGGTATTTTTGCAATTCCCTCTTTATTTGACTAGAGTTAATTATGCAATATGTTAGTTGATTTTTATATGTTTTTCTATATGATATATTAATGTATATAAACATTTTTAAAACCCCTTAATTTGAACTGTTTTCATAATTGTGTATAATTTTTATTATATGGTTTCAAATGAACTGTAAAATACTTTCAATAAAGTGTATATATTAAGAGCTAAAATTTTATCATGAATAAAACAATTGATCATTTCTTAATATTTTAACTAACTGGTTTTCAAATTTTATTCATTTTTACATTTTCATGTTCTTGGGGCTGTTTCTAAGGGTGAGAAATAATATTATTTTTACGTTCTTATGTTTAATAATATATGGTTATCTTTTTTTTTGTATTTTATCAACAATATTTAATAGATTTTTACGTTTTTGTGTAAGTGAAAATTAGGAAGTCATTATGTTATGTCCAATTAATGTGCATGTTGAAAATATTAGTTTTATAAAATAAAAAGTAAAATTAAAATAATTATGTATATCGAATACAAACTATGTTTAACTTATATACCTTTATGGTTGAATTCACATAATTTTGTCGGGCCATGCTTCTAATATTCTACTGTTTCACAGTTTTTCATTCCAAATTAATGTCGTTTGTGATTTTTAGATGATTTTAAATTTTGTATATATATGTTTATAATTAAATTCGAAGTGTAATTAAGAACGAGAAATTGCGCCGGTTAATGCGCAACGAAAGAAAGCATTCAAATGCACTAAAACAAATCAACAACGTCCAAATTGAATAAAAGTATAATTTTTTTTTTAAACTAACAATAATTTTCAATTTTGATGAGACATCGATATAGTAATTCATTCACAAAAGAAAAATGTATCTACATTATTGCATACGGGAAGTGAACAATAAAGTCAAATTATAGCAAACAAAAAAAATTGAACTTAAATCATGGATTGAAATTTCGATTAATTTTAAAAATTTCCATATGGTATATAAATTTTGTAAGACTGAAATAAATACTAATAACTTATTTTATTCAAATTAGGTATAAAAATCCATTGATAGTTAAATGAAAATGTTTAAAATACTCATTGTTTTTAATAATAAATTAATATTTTGTCACCAATTAATGTTTTTCGATTAAAAAATTAATATTCCACTTTTTCTTGTGTAAACAGTTTTTTTTATAGAAAAAACATAAGCTTCAAAATTTCATAAAGTAATATACCTTTCACATTTTCATTATAATTTGACAATATTTTATTTAAAACCTATATATATATAATATATATGTGTGTGTGTGTTTGTGTGTGTGTGTGTGTGAAGATAATATAGACTCAAAAGTCAATAATTTTATATATTTTTTCTAGTTTTCACCAACCATCACATGATCCGCATGATAATCTATATAGTTTTACAATATCACAATAAATTTTAATTAATTTTTGAAAATTAATAATCTCAAAGGAATTCTCCAAATGGTTTTGTCTCTTTATTGCGTGCTTCTTTATTATATATATAATATTATTTTTTTGTATGATTTGCATTTTGGACATGTAATAAAACAAGAACTTACACACACTTAACAAGTCATAATCCACTATAAACTCACGTTCTCTTAAGATAATAATGCTCACCACAACATACAACAATTAACAAAATTTGTAAAATTTCTGTAAAATTAATGTTTTTAGTTGGATTTAGTTTATCGATTTAAGTGCAAGGTGAATATTTACATATCAGTCCAAATTCTAACCAATAAAAATCGATATTCCAAGTCGACCAATAGAGACAGTGGACCGACTATATTTTCATTTTTTTCCTTCAGTTATTTTTTTCGCTAATCACTTCAATTTCTAAATTTTGAACAGCTAGTCATATTTATTATATTGTTTTTAATAGTATCATTTTTCTGTATTTCTATCTATTAATTGAGAATTTATAACTTATCATCATTCCGACTATTTTTATAATTTTACTTTTTTTTGTTAATATTTTAATTAATTGAAAAATAACTCAAATATGAATGTTTTTACATTGGGTTATATAATTTAAAAAAAATGAAGATATCATATTATTTAACTATCATCAAATTAAACTATTTTTACTAGAAAATGCATCATGCTATATTAGGAAATGTTCTTCGTAATTACACAATCAGATAATCCATTAAAAAAATTCATGTCTCATAATAACAAAAAATATTACATAAGTATGATTTAAGTCATGCATATAATTAGTATTTAATATAAGATGGTTTAAATTATTTTGTATCGTTTTAACAATAATTTGTTTAAAATAATTAATAGTATAAATAAATAAAAATTATTCAATTTTTGTACTTTTTTTAATATCACTTGTATCATTTATAATTCACATATTTTTTTTTTTAATCGCACATCTTATGTTTGTTTGTGTTTCTCCAACTTGTTTAACTATTGATTGCATGTAATTACCATTAATACTTTAAACAACATAATTATAAAAAAAAAAACCAATTTTACATGTTTGTTATAGCCATAAAGCTACATTATTGTGCTTTAAGCCTTTAACACTTGCACGTCATTTTATATATTTTATTACTACTCCACTATTTACCTAAAAATATCTTCTCCAGATCAGATTTATCGCAATAAATAAATATATCACGGCTCATTCATGATTATCATTTTATTTAATATATAATGCATCATAATCATCAATCATCGTATATGAATATATATATATATATATATATAACTAACTTAATTTCTTATTGTGTTCCTTTACATTATCTTACCAAAAAAGTCTATTATTATATATATATATATATATTTTTATATATATATATATATTATTTATAAATAATATTGCTTTCTTGTTTTTCCCCCAATTGCTATCTTGATTCAGTCATATTAAAAAAAAATAACTAAGAATTAGAATTGTATATAATGTATTTATTTTAATAAATTATGATATTTAACCGACTATATTAAAAATGTAAATGAACTGAAACTTCTTTTATTAATCACAGCCGAATCACATTTGTTTATAAATAATAATCAAAGTCAATGAATTATAACTTCTTATTAAAAATTATTGTTAAAAATCATTTGTTTCGAATACTTCTCGTTTTTTACAAATTGTATAAGAAAAAAGTCAATCAATATTTTTGTTTTAATATGACTAACAAGTCAATTATACAAGTCGATTAAAACAATCTCGAGCACACAAATATATGTATATACATAAGCATTTGTAAATGGACAATTTATTAGACCAAACAAAACAACAAGACTCCAATATTATAATTAATATATATATATATATATATATATATGTAATATTATGGACAATTTCTTTTTAACAAATACTAATGTAGTTTGGAAAAAAAACAAATACTAATGTAGAATGTTGTCGTGTTGTATTTATTTATTATTATTTATTAGTGTCAACGATAGATAATATTGTTTTTCTAGTTCTTTTTTCCATTGAATTATTTATGGTTTAGTGATATAAAACCTATATATCACAAAACCTAATGACGATTCAATGTAGATAATTTGAATATTAGACACTAAACAAACATAAATTTTAATTTTAAAAAAAAACAACAATTGTATTTAAGTTGACTACTTCCCATTTTATAAACCATAGTTTCCTCAACTACTTACTGTTCTTTCTGTCGGACCATCCCTTACAAAATTTGAATGTACATTTATTATGTATTGGACTTTAATCCATTAACATTATTTTTGTACCATTTTGTGGTCGCAAAAATATCTAACTATTTAATTTTAATTATGTTAATAAAATTAAATATTTGATTGACTTCTGGTACATCTTACATAAATTTTAATTTGTAAACATCATTTGGAAACTATAACATGACATTTATTAAAATATACTAAAATAAACAGTAACACAATATAGAGTAAATTTTATTTTTTTTGTCATGATTCATACTGTTTTGTATCGTGATCTAAGAACCAATACTGAAGAATTTGATTAGTTTTTTTATAGAAATACAAGAATTAATCAAAATATTTAACGTTTTTTTTTTTTGAGTTTTATTTATTAATTATATAAAATATTATAACAACTATGTTTTTTCCAGGGAAAAAAACGTTGAAAAGTTGTCATGTCAGAGAAATGGCCAAAACTTAATGGGCCTGAAAGTGGCCAAATATTTCTTAATTTGGGCCGTCAATGTCTCGCCTCACACGCAGACGCAGTCTTTAATTTTCTCTCTCATCGCCGCGGCAAAGTCGGAGATGATTTGATCTCATTTTCGATCGTCTTCCATCAAATCAATCACCTAAAGGTCTAGAGATCACAGACCAGACATCGAATCCAGTAAAATCGAAGAGATTGCCTGCCCAAATTGGGGTTGAAATTGTCAAATTGGAAACTTACTTACTCAATTTGTAATTAAACTAAACCCTAATAATTCCAATACAGCCTCTTAATTTTATACGAAATTCGAATTTGACCCCATTACCTGCAACAATCGATTATATGCCCGCCGATTCCTAGACTCGTGCATAAACCCGCCGGAAAACCATGGGTTTGCTTTTCTCTTGGATCCTTTTAAACCGTAAAAGTCAACAAAACCAATTATTAGTCAAAATTAATAACCAAATCAAACCGTAACCGGTTTAGCCTTAATTTATTCAAGTTTAATATCTATAAACCCGGTTATTAGTGAAAAAACCAATTATTAGTCAAAATGAATAACCAATGCTCAAACCGTAACCGGTTAGCCTTAATTTAATTCGGTTGACTATGTCAAAATCAATAACCAATGCTTAAACCGTAAATCGGTTAGCCTTAATTTGGGCCGGTTAACAGTGCTAAAACTCATATAAACCAAATCAATTTCAACCAAAAGTTAACAAAACTGTGTTTTAGACCGGTGATTAGCGTTAAACCCAAATAAACCAAATTAATTTGAAGCAAAAATTAATAAAATTGTATTTTAGATTACTTTAATTGCTTAAATATTTAAAAAACAATTAAATTAAAAAAAAAAAATTAGAGTTAATAATTCGAAACTAAACTTTTAATAACAATTAAACTATCAAAATAAAAGTGTATATCTATGTATCTAATTCGAAACTAAGTCTTTCTCACATCACATCACCATCACATCAAGAAACATATCAAGAACAGAACAGAGCCGACTAAAAATGGCGGCGCAACTTGATAAATTTATAGTCAAAGAAGATGATTACATCGAAGATTATGAAATAGATGATAGAATCGATCGCATTGTTGAAGATATTCTTTGTGACATCTTAGTGAAATTAAACGCCGTAAATCCGTTGAGACTAAGAACGGTCTGTCGAAGATGGATCAGAGTTATAACATCTGACGCCTTCAAGAAGAATCACCGTCCACATTTATTCCTCTCTCATTTTCCTGTTCCAACAACAAAGAAAGTCTTAATTGATTTCGTTATATTCAACCAGAACAATATAAAAGGTACAGACTTTTCTGAAAGTAGAATTAGGATTCCTACGACTATGTATAACGAAATGTCAGATTCCATTCATGGTTTTGTGGCAATTGGCCATAGAAACAGTGTCTCTGTCTTCAATTTTTTAATGATCCGTGCGTGTACGAATTTTCTTCATAACTATATAATTTTAATAAATGAAATGTATATTAAAAATATATTNAATATTAAATTAGAAATATTATATTGATATAAAACTTATGTATAAATAATTATACCTTATATATGGATACAATATAAATATCAAAATTTTAGAGATATAACCTTAATAATTATTACAAGATATATGAAATTTAATGAAAACTAGTTACTACTAAATAGATTATAATATCTTTGATAATTACTACTAAATAGATTATAATATCTTCGATAATTAAATTTAAAATATATATACACAATTATAACGTTTGTTAATTAGGATGCTATTCTTAAAATTTGTCGTTACATCTATAATTAACATTTAAATATAGATCTAATTAGTTCGATTTTTAAAATTTAGAATGTGAAATAATTATGGAATTAATTTCCCCGTCATATCAAGAATTAAATCTCAATTTTGAAAAATTTATCTCTTACAGAATTGCTTTCTAGTTTTGTTTCCCCAATTACTATCTTGATTCAGTCATATAAAAAAATATTAACTAAGAATTAGAATTGTATATAACGTATTTAATTTTAAGAAATTATGATAGTTTAACCGACTATATATAAAATGTAAAAATATAACATACAAGATCAGGTTTTATTAATCACAGCCAGATCACAATGTTTTTTTAAATAATAATCAAAGTCAATGAATTGAAACTTCTTATTAAAAATTATTGTTAAAAATCATTTGTTTCGAATACTTCTCTTTTTTTTTGTACAAATTATTTAAGAACAAAAAAGTCAATCTTTATTTTTGTTTTAATATGAGTAACAAGTCAAAAGATTATACAAGTCGATTAAAACAATCTCGAGCACACAAATATGTATCTACATAAGCATTTGTAAATGGACAAATTATTAGACCAAACAAAACAACAAGACTCCTATATTATAATTAATATATATATATATATATATAATGTTTAAGTATAATTTCTTTTTAACAAATACTAATGTAGAATGTTGTCGTTTTGTATTTATTTATTATTATTTATTAGTTTCAACGATAGATAATATTGTTTTTCTAGTTTTTTTTTCCATTGAATTATTTACGGTTTAGTGATATAAAACCTATATATCACAAAACCTAATGACGATTAAATGTCGATAATTTGAATATCAGACACTAAACAAACATAAATTTAAATGTTTAAAAAAATAACTTTAAGAATTATTGTATTTAAGTTGACTACTTCCCATTTTATAAACCATAGTTTCCTCAACTACTTACTGTTCTTTCTGTCGGACCATACCTTACAAAATTTCAATGTACATTTATTATGTATTAGACTTTAATCCATTAATATTACTTTTTTTTACCATTTTGTCGTTCGAAAAAATTAAATATCTAAATATTTAGTTTTAATTATGTTAATTAAACTAAATATCTGATTGACTTATGGTACATCTTGTATAAATTGTAAACAAAGATCATTTCGAAACTATTTAATGACACTTATTAAAAGATACTACAAAAAACAGTAACAAAGTATATATTTTTTTGTCATGATTCATATTCTTTTGTATCGTCATCTAAGAACCAATACTGACGAATTTGATTATTTCGTTTATAGAACTACAAGAATAAATCAAAAATATTTAATGTTTTATTTATTTATTTTTTTTCAGTTTTATTCATGAAGTTATATAAAAAATATCACAACGATTTTTTTTGTCGGAAAAAAAACGTTGAAAAGTTGTCATGTAAGAAATGGCCAAAACCTAATGGGCCTGAAAGTGGCCAAATATTTCTTAATTTGGGCCGTCAACGTCATGCCTCACACACAGTCTTTATTTTTCTCTCTCATCGCCGCGCCAAATTCTGAGATGGTTTGACTTTGACCTCATTTTCGATCGTCTTCCATCAGATCAATCACCTAAAGGTCTAGAGATCACAGACCAGTCACTTCAACCCAGTAAAATCGAAAGAGAGCAACAAGAAATCGATGCTGAAACACCCAGCAAACCTGTTATCCACCGAGTTTTCTCCGGATTTCAGTGGAGTAAGCCGAAATTTCCGCCGATTACAATTTCCCGATCACTGCTCCGGTTATGGTTCCGGCGACAGACGTGTTTCGTTGTCTCGCACTTACGATCGCTGCTCCAGTAAGCAAGAAGGTAACTGTTGAAATTCTCATATCGTCTATTGCTGATTTTGAAATTAGGTTGAATTATGCTAGAAATTGATTGGGTTATTTCTTTCGTGCTCGATAATGTAACGGGAGAGTGCTGAAAAAATCGTCTAATTAGGTCATTCTCCATGTAGAAGGTCGGCGAGATTACTTCGATTACGGTCTTCGTCTCTTTGCATAAACAAATTATAAAAAATGACAAAAAGGAAGTGAGAATAGTCGTCTCTCTGATTTCTCTTTCATACAGAGAGAAAATGATAAGTCAAAACTCCAAAAGAATTAAAAAAAAAAAAGAAAAAAAAGGAGCCATTGATTCCACGTTGTTTCCTCTTAGCTTGTCAATGGTTTTGTAAACCCCTTCTGACTTTTCTATACTATTCGTTTATTTCTTGTTCAACTCCGTCGCTTATTACCAATTCTTCCTTCTTGTTTCTACCATAGTTGCAATTTTTTATTTCTCCCAGGTTGTGAAAATTTTCTTTCTTATTTGGTCTCCTGATTTCGCTGTGTTTCTATTGGAGATAAGTTGGAGCAGAAGACAAATGGGAGCTGTTTGTTCTAGTGGTTTCAAAGATGATGAAAAGTTTAGATCTAAAAATAAGTCGACAGGGTTGTCTGGTAAACTGGAGTCGATAAGGAGGAAAAATACCTCTGATGCAGATTATTCTGACAGATATGGAAGTTCAAGACGGAAAAGTTCCAAGCCTAATGGGATTCTCTACAATTTTTCCGGCGAACTTGGACCTGTGCATCCCTTAAAGACAGAATCTAGCAAGGTTTTTTTTTGTTTTAAAAGCTGAATTGTAGTTATGTCAGATAATGTGCAATTTCTCTAGAGAGACATATAGGACATGTTTGATACTGTTCTAATGCGAACCATTGAGATCTTATTTTGATGAAAAGTTGGTTTCTGAGTTGTGCAGGGTATGCAAAGGAACTCGTTTCTGGGACGGGCTGGAGTGATGGGAATAGAGAGAGCGGTTGAAGTTCTGGACACGCTAGGGAGTAGCATGTCTAGTTTGAACCCAGGCAACGGGTTTCTCGCTAACGTTACATCTTCCCGTGGCGGCAAAGTCTCCATATTGGCTTTTGAAGTTGCCAATACCATAGCCAAAGGGGCTACCTTGCTACAGTCTCTTTCAGAAGAGAATCTCAAGCTCATGAAGAAGGATATGTTGCGTTCCAAGGGAGTTAAGAAGTTGGTTTCAACAGATACTACAGAGTTGCAACGCTTAGCTGCTTCCGACAAGAAGTTTGTATCGTTATTCATCATTTTGTTCGTTTCTCTATATTCATTCTTATTTCCACGTGATTGTTTTGTAGGGAGGAACTCAGTATTTTCTCTGGAGAGGTGATCAGGTTTGGTAATATGTGCAAAGATTTGCAGTGGCACAATCTTGACCGGTATCTTGTAAAGTAAGTTCCCTACATCTAACAGTTCTTATGCAATGCTTTTTAGCTACTCACATCACATGCCAGTGGATTTTTATTGTAAATCGATCTGTAACGTTTCAGGCTTGACGCAGAAAACATTCACCATGATCTGCTTAAAGATGATATAGAGGCAAAGATGCAAGAGCTCGTCACTCTTGCCCGGTTCACTTCTGTAGGTTTCCCTTCTCTTTACTCCAAAAAAATTTACATGATCTAGTTCCATTTTGAAGTTGCGAAAGGTAGTAACTGGCATTACCTTTAACAGGACTTATACCACGAGTTACAAGCTTTGGATAGGTTTGAACAAGACTACAGAAGAAAGCTCGCAGAAGTAGAGTCTTTAAACCTCCCTAGGAGAGGTTAGTGTTGCTATTTATATGATCTGCACCGCCCTTTTAGTTACTATAGGATTTCATTTTCTTTTCTTACACGTAGGAGAAAGTATCACCATCTTACAAAATGAGCTAAAACAACAGAGGAAACTCGTCCGGAACTTACAGAAGAAATCACTCTGGTCAAGGAATCTGGAAGAGGCAAGTAATTACTGAACACAACTGCTTACTTGCTGTATATCAGTGTATCGTACATAAGGCTAAACATTGCATTGAACCTCATAAAATTTCTTCTGATGCAGATTATCGATACGCTTGTTGATGTGGTTTGCTATATACATCAATCGATTACGGAAGTTTTTGGTAACAATGGTAGTGATTCTTTCTGCTTCTGGTCTTGTTATAATGGCACCTGTTTCTCGTAATCAACTCTCAACTTATCATTTTCTTAACGAACAATAGGTCTAAAAGACGGTGAAGTGAAGCAGAGAAACGAACGATTAGGTGAAGCAGGTCTTGCGTTACATTACGCTAATCTAATCCAACAAATCGATACTATTGTAAGCTTGAAGATTCCTCCTTCACAACTTCTTTCCTGGGTTTTTTTTCTGATTTTGAGTTTGTTTTAAACTGATTTTGTAAATTTTTCTAGGCATCTCGACCTGCATCACTTCCTTCTAATGTAAGAGATACGTTGTATAATTCATTACCTGCTACCGTCAAGACAGCTCTTCGTCCTCGGCTGCAAAATCTTGATCGTGAAGAAGAGGTCTGCCCAAATTATCTCTGTTTCATTCATTATACCGTTACCTGTCCGGCATTGCTTTTTTCTAGTTTTTTAACTCGTATTTCTGCAGCTTTCAATATCTGAGATCAAAGCTGAAATGGAGAAATCACTTAAATGGCTAGTCCCATTCGCCACAAACACCACCAAGTAACCTTCCCTCTACATTCTTGTCTCAATTTGTGATTCTCTTGTGCGTTTTCGTCACATCTTTTTCGGTTTCTCCAGGGCACATCAAGGATTCGGATGGGTAGGCGAGTGGGCAAATTCAAGGTAAGCCTTCTCTTCGTGCTTCTCATACGTTATCAAGAATCTTATATCTTGAATCTAAACTCACAAACTACGATTCAAAAATGTCGATACAGGATAGAGTTTGGGAAAGGAAAAGCCGAAAAAGACGGGAACCCAACTCGGCTACAAACACTTCATCACGCAGACAAACCTAAGGTTGATTCATACATACTTGAACTCGTTATATGGCTTCATCGATTAATGAAGTTATCGAAAAAACGAGACCACGGCATTAAGCTTCAGGAAACTCATGGCTCCCAACCCAACAACATAACTATCTCTAACACCCAATTATCACTCTCTCCTGACTTCACTTACAAAAACCAACTCTCTCTAGAAGACAGACTCTTATTAGATAAAGTCCAAAACATAAGATTTGGTTCTAATCTAAGTAAAAGTCAAGAATTTGTAACTGTGAAGAACAAAAAAGGAATCAAAATCTGGACATCAAGTAGAAGTACCGGTAACTCTCCTAAAGTCTATATTTCAGGTGATAATTCTAGTGATTTGGACATCTTTGATGGTTTAGATTTCGATTTCCATTAGATTTCGGTTTAATCCGGTTTTGATCCAGTTTTCTTCTTGTGTACTTACTATTTATATATATTCTATCATATTTGTATATAACACAGAACAGTGATGTAATAGAGGAACAGAATAAAGACTATGGTTTGGTTTTTTTTGAACATGTGTTTCAGGTCAACTACTCCTTAAGACAAAACCTTAACAAGAAGCTAACCAATCCACAAGGTTTCAGGTTTTGTCTATCTATTATAAGATCTGGTCTTTGTTTAGTTTGAAAATGTACTAGAAAATTGTGAAAAAATGGGTAAGAAAATTGCTGAAAAAGCGAAGCTTGTGGTCATTTTTCTCTCTCTTGTTCTGGTTTCATCATCTTCACCATTAAAACCAACAGGTGACGTCATCAATTCACCAGGTGACGTCATCAATTCACCAGCTGAGCCACAACAACGGTATGGACTCGGTTTACCATCTGTGAGCCAAAACCAACCAATTCTTGGTCAGCCTTCTTCTTCTTTGAACCAGCCTTTAACCGGGTTTAATCAACCATTAACCGGTTCCAATCAACCATCTTCTTCTTCTTCTTTAAACCAGCCTTTAACCGGGTTTAATCAACCATTAACCGGTTCCAATCAACCATCTTCTTCTTCTTCTTTAAACCAGCCTTTAACCGGGTTTAATCAACCATTAACCGGTTCCAATCAACCATCTTCTTCTTCTTCTTTAAACCAGCCTTTAACCGGGTTTAATCAACCATTAACCGGTTCCAATCAACCATCTTCTTCTTCTTCTTTAAACCAGCCTTTAACCGGGTTTAATCAACCATTAACCGGTTCCAATCAACCATCTTCTTCTTCTTCTTTAAACCAGCCTTTAACCGGGTTTAATCAACCATTAACCGGTTCCAATCAACCATCTTCTTCTTCTTCTTCTTTAAACCAGCCTTTAACCGGGTTTAATCAACCATTAACCGGTTTTAATCAACCTTCTTCTTCTTCTTTAAACCAGCCTTTAACCGGGTTTAATCAACCATTAACTGGTTCTAATCAACCGTTAACCGGTTTCAATCAACCATCATCAACTGGATTTAACCAACCGGGTAGTAATCAGCCATTTGCGAATTTTAACCAGAATCGGTTAAGTGGAAATAACATTCCATTTCTTAATGGAAACTCGAAGTTGAAGTTTTCCATTACGAAGATTGTTTTTATCTGGTTTGCTCTTCTACTAGCTTTCTACGGTTCAGACAGGAACTGAAATGAAATTATCTATAAAATATTTGGTGAATCTGTATAATTATCATGATATTTATTTTGTCTTGGATTCTATTTTATAGGGTTTTGCTGAAAAATGCTTTTCTTTTGTTATTGGATTGGTTGCTCAATCCGGTTTAGTGTTCAGTACAGTTTGATTTTAGTTTGTTTATATCGGTTTAGTGTGCGATCTTTGCCAAAACGTGTAATTCGGATAAGTAATATTCCCTTTCTTTCACAATATTGGGTGTTTTATTAAAATACAGACAAATTACTAAAATTTATATAATAATAAATATGAAATAAATAGAGAGTTTATAATTGAATTCCGGGACAAACATTCACAGCTATAAAAGAAGATACCAAATTTATAGGGAAGAATAATCAAATATAAAAATTCCCTAAATTAATAACCTTAATTAGTACTATTATACAGAAAATAATACTAATGATTAATTTGATTCACGAATATTTATTAAATTCACTATAAAAATTGCATAAACACTTAAATTACATTACGGTTTAGGAATATTCACTACATTGATTCGCTATAAAATTGAATAAAAACTATCTAATATACTTCAAAATCCTAATATTATTAAAAACCAACTATTTATAGAAATACATATAAAATTAACATAGGATTCAAATCTATAACTTATACTTGCATCATTGATTGCTACAAAAAAACTTAGAATCTTTCAATTTTCTAAGTTTCAATAACTTTTATGGAAACCCTTGAAGGTTACTTGGGGTAGAAGTCACCATATTTTCGGACTCATCGAATCTCGAGCTTAACGGTTCAGATGGAGCAGGGTGATCTACGAATGGTAAGGGAGGTAGATCAGGGAAAGCAGGCCAAATCGGAACCGGAAGTGCCGGGTTTCGGAGATCGGGAAATGTAGAAGGTGAAGCAGGAGGAGGAGGAGGAGGAGATGTTAGGGTTTCTTGAAAAGATGGAAGATCAGGGAATGTAAGATCATGAGCCGGTGAATTATGACCGGAAGATGGATAGTCATCGGCTCCGATTTGAAGTAGTGATCTTGAAGAGATGATTTCTTTGAAGTTTAAGAGTATAAAGAAGATTAAAACGATGACGTTTTGGAGCATACATGAGATTGAAGCCATTGTTGTGTATTGTATTGATGTGTGATTATGGGGTTTGGATGGTTTGATTTTTATAGGTTGAAATTAATTCGTTAAAAAATGTTAAGTAACTTTGGTTTATATTTTGCGTTGTGTTCCTACTTCTTACCAAATAATGCTTTTTGATTTTTATTCAAAGTCAAACGTTTGACCGACTACAATTACTCTTTTTGGGGGTTTAAGAAAAAAAAAAATTTTTTAAGTTAAATTTTGGGATTATTTTTCGTCTCAAACATGGCATTTTATTCGATTTGATACATTAAAAAAAATTAATTCAAACCAAGATTCTAATGAAAATCATAGAGCTCGATCCCAATGATTTAAAAATATTTAAAAGCTACAACACTATGTATATGAAAATCTATAAAATCTTCAATTTGAAACATTGAAATTACAACTAGAAAATAAATTTTGGACATATATACATATCAATTTTTAACAATTTATTTGGGTCATGTATATAAACACTACTCCCTCTGTTCTCTTTTACTTGGATTTTAAACAAACAAAAATTGTTTTTAAATAAGTGAGATTTTCACTCATCAATACAAAAATTGCTACTTATTGACTATTTTACCTATGTAAAAGAGAATGGAGGGAGTAT
>KE151745.1:229411-240458 GCA_000411095.1 Aethionema arabicum | reverse complement strand
AAATAAAATATTAGCCCCGCGTAAAACGCGGGAACATATCTAGTTGTATTTAATTGTACATCAAATATGTAAATTCCATTGAAATCAATTGTATCTAATTATAATCATAGTGATAGAAATCATAGGTATAATAATTGTATTTAAATGTAGACCAAATATGTAAAAATTTTGCTTTTATATTATATCTATGATATGCATTACCATAGATTTAAGATTTCATGATTCGTAAATCGATAGATTTAAATCGTTAATTATTTACACCAAATATGTAAAATCATCGATATATTTTATCGGTTAATGATTTATGAAGTTTAAGCAAAATATTAATTTTCACAAAAAGATGTATATTGAACTCATATTTTATATTGTAAATCGTCTATATTTGAACAACTTTAAACACAGGCAATTTACAAAAACTTTAGCTATTAAATTTTAAATATTGTGTTATTATTGTGAAAGATAGACACAAACAAATTTCACAAAAATCACGAAATTTCAACTTACATTAATAAAATAAAATATTCTTATCATATATAAATTTTCGGTATACATATTTATCATGTTTGTTATACATTATNATATAATATATATAATTCTAAAATGTGCATATATATATATATTCATATAACTGTAATAATATATCTTTAATATATATTTAATCTATTAAAATTATATGATTATCAAGAAAATTATCTCTAGAATGCACGGGTAATGGTATTGTCTTGAAGTTCTTAAAAACAAAAAATTTTAAAGTCAACGAATCGTTCGAAATACTAAAGAAAACATCATCACACAAGAGATTGATGACATTATCACACTTATATGGCGAAACAAGAAAAGTATAATGGGTGAGTAACATCAACTAATATATGTAGGCAAAAATGAATGGAGAACAATAAGTTGTCAAATTGTTCACTGTAGAAATAAAAAAAGTGTTTTCAAGTATGGTTTCATCTAGTACGCTTAGTCAATAGAATAAATGCAAAAGAATCTACAATGTATATTATCATCTCATTGTAGAAATAATTTTATCTACAATAGAATGGATGTTTTATACTTTCATGTATTTTGACGATTTTAAACTATATCATATATATAATTTCCATTTACTACATAAAATAATTTGTGTGAACATGATAACCGGATTTGTTAACAATATTACATTTATTAAAATTTTAACAAAAATTTTCGAAAGCATTTGAATGATCAATGATGCATGGAAACAATATTATTGACTACATATTATGTTAACTTCTATTGATATAATTTCTTACTTGAATTCTATTTTTTTTAAACTTAATATTAGTTGAATGTCTTTTTGTTCAATACACTTATAAACCTTTTATAATTACACCACAAATATAAATATATATATAGTAAAAAATTAATAAAAAAATATTAAAAGAAATTTGCATGTAGCGTAAATAGAGAAAATCCTATTAAAAAAATGTTCAATACCATGATTTCTCGCAAATCTGAGATTGTTCCTCCTCAACGGTGAGATGATTTTCTATGTTAAAGTAACGACAAATTTCTTTTACCAAATAATGCTTTTTGATTTTTCTTCAAAGTCAAACGTTTGACCGACTACATTACACTTTTTGTTTTTTTTTTATTAATCATTAATTAAATTAACTGAATAGTTAATGCTAAGTATATATAGTTAAGGTAAATTTTGGGAGCTTAACAAAAAAAAAAGTTAAAGAGGTAAATTTTGGGATTATTTTTCGTATCAAACATGATATTTTATTCGATTTGGTACATTTAAAAAAAAAATAAACACTCAAACCAAGATTCTAAATGAAAATGATAGACATGGGTCCAAATTATTTTAAAATATTTAAAAGTTACAACAATATATATATATATATATATATTAAAATCTTCAATTTGAAACAATGCAATTACAACTAGAAATTAAATTTTGGGCATATATATATATAGATCAATTTTTAACAACTTATCTAAATCATGTATAGAATTGTGTATGAACACAAACAACCAAAACATTTGATTAAGGGTTCAGACGACTAAGAACTCCAAAATTTTGTAAATTTAGGGTTCCAATTTTTTTTAGTGAATATCACTCGTTTAATTCTAGTATGATGAACTATATTTTTTTTTAAAAAATATAATATTAGTGGAGTCATAATATTTTTAATTTTGGATTTCAATTTTATTTAGAATTTCATACCAAACTTGCGTTTGAGACTTTCGAAATCTCAGGAACCACTAAGATCATGTATATAAACACTATTATTTTTAATTAAAAATTATAGGTCAAATTAGATGTATATAAAAATTTCGATTTTCAATATTTATCAGGAATACAAATTTATTAATAGAAAAAGAAAACATTCATATAAAAATTAATCTAGTAAAAATATGCATATTTATTTTATTTTAAAACAAATTACATTAATACAATTCACAACATAATTAATATCGTATTTAGGATCTACGAACCGGAATACTTTGTTCATTCCTCCAAAAGTTCACTCGATCGATCAAAGTTTTAATATCAACTAATCTCTCAAAATTATTTTTAAAATATTTAACTCCATAAACTTTACCTTCTTCATAAGTTGAATTTACACTAGACCCAATATCAAGATCACGATAACTAAAACTCGCTTCTCTTGGATCTTTTGACACGTATGGACTCATAAACCTATACATCTCCCTCGCACGTGCGAGATAATCATTTTCCACGTCATCACCACTTTTAGACCAATCTATAATATATTCAATATTAAATAAATTACCTTCTCTATGTGGGAAAGGTGTCCTCGAACTCGGGATCTCACTCATTCTTCCACCGTACGGATTCCATGACATTTCAACTTTTTCGATTTCAACCAATTTCTTGAGGATTAAACCGAGTCCGGTTCTCGAAATTGGATTTTTTACATAGTCTGATTTACGTTTCATAAATAATTTATTTGTGATGTTTGAATTTAATAAGATTGAAAATGGTGTACCGATTTGATAACCGGCCCAAACCACGACTGAATCGATCCATCTCATTTCGGTACAATCGGTTTTCTTCAATTTCAATTCAGGGAAATCCCGGTTTATTATACTCAGTAGCTTATCAGACCGGCCTAAATACATCCCTTTGAAGGAGGCTAAAACCGTCTTTTTACCTGGATTTGTACCGTTGACTAAAGTCAACGAAAGCTTCACGAACAAATGCCGATCTGTACTATTGGCGAAACTCTGCCATTTCATGATGAGATCTATGGCTCCTTCGTTAACGGTTTTGTTGACGGTGAAGACTGTAACCTTTTCCGGTACCGGAACTAATTTGATTTTGTATCCCAAAACGACGCCGAAGCTCGCGGCTCCACCTCCTCTAATTGCCCAAAAAACATTTTCCCCCATTGAAACCCGATCTGTGAAGATATTTCCATTTGAATCAACGATTCCAGATCCGATGATGTTATCCACTGATAATCCGTATTTTCTCATCATGTTTCCGAATCCTCCGCCGCTGAAATGTCCTCCAACGCCTAATGCGGGCATAATCCCGCCGGAAATCCATGGATCTTGCTCTTCTCTGCGATTCTGTAATAAAGCTCTCCAATCGTGGCGCCGGAATCGACCCAAGCGGTTCCGTCTGTGAGATTTACATTTACAGATCTGAAATTAAACATGTCGAGAACGAAGAAAGGGATTGTGGAGGTGTAAGAGAGTCCTTCGAAATCGTGACCACCGCTTCGGATTCTAACTTGGAGAGAGAATTCGCGTGCGCATCCTAGAGCGGCTTGGATGTGTGTCCACGTGGCGGCGGTGACGATTGCGAGAGGTTTTGGGGTTTTGAGTTTATCGAAACGGAGATTTGGTATGCGACGGCGGAGGACGGTGGTGAAGGAGGAGTTTGTGGCGATGTAAGCGACGCCGGAGTTGGGACTTGTTGGATCTGTTGGCTGTCGATCGAGACATCGGAGAAAATCCGCTGGATTGGTTACTGATTGTGAAGTTGCCATTGAAGCTGAGATTAGTAGCAGAGAAATTAAGAGTAATTTTGTCATTTTTTGTGTTTTGTTGTTTATTTTTGGGAGTTTTTGTGATTTATATTTTTGAAAGCTTCTTTGTGTGTATATATATAAAGTATAAACAGGGAAGAATTTTTAAATTGTTTTTTAATGGAATTTGATTTTTTTTGTAATTAATTAATTTATGTCAAAGCTTGAAATGAACTGTGTGATTTTTTAGTCTCTTATCTATATCTTACTCCTATCTTTTTTATATTATTTAAAAACTAAATGTAAAACTATTTTTGATTATAAAAAAATTAAAAAATATTTCATTCTCATCCGAAATATTAAAATTAAGGATAATATTACTCTAATATATTCATAAAAATACCATTTAAACTCTAGTATTTTGATCGATAAATAAAAATAATAAGAATGCACCTAGTGGCATATGTTACATATTTTGACAGTGAAATCATTTACTCCCTCCGTGTTGAAATACTTGATGTTTTAGATTTTTTATTTGTGTCATTTTATTTGATGTTCTAGCATTTTTCAATTTAAAATAAAGAAAATAATTAATTGCATTTGTAAATTCCAAGAATTTAATTTAATACTCATAATTTATTATTTTTGTTTTTCTATCTAACCAAGTGAAAAACATATTAATTCATTTATTACTCCATCTAATTTACTTGCCAAGTGGACAAAATAATTAATTATAAATAATTAATAACACANTGATGTTTTAGATTTTTTATTTGTGTCATTTTATTTGATGTTCTAGCATTTTTCAATTTAAAATAAAGAAAATAATTAATTGCATTTGTAAATTCCAAGAATTTAATTTAATACTCATAATTTATTATTTTTGTTTTTCTATCTAACCAAGTGAAAAACATATTAATTCATTTATTACTCCATCTAATTTACTTGCCAAGTGGACAAAATAATTAATTATAAATAATTAATAACACATATTTAACACTAATTAATTAAACAATAATTATTTTCTTAATCAATGTGCAAAGTCTAAAACATCAATATTTCAACACGGAGGGAGTATTTCCCAATCAAATTATTGACTATATATGTTTGACTTTGACTTTTTCTTTTATATTGATATTGTAATACATTTATTAGCAATCAAGTATGCCATAACCGATAACGTGTATCATTATCTAAAAATATGATTTCCAAATTTGTTTAGATCAGATTTCACATGTAAATATTTGTGGAGATTAGATCGATATATATACGAAAAAAATAATAATATGACCAATGCATGGTTGATAACAGTATGAATGGACTTATTTTAAATATAAAAAATCTAATCCATATTATTGATAAACATTGATGAGATTTCTGTATCGTGCAAGTCTTTATTTAATCTTGAATATTCTGGTATGTTCATGTATAGTGAAACCTACGAATATTATTGGTCAAGAATATACAAATACATCGATCATATGATCAATGTATTTATATTTTATAATAAAATTCAGATTTATTCAAATAAATTACATTTTTTAAAAAATAATAATTGATGTATTGCTTTAGTAGTTGCTTCAGGAGTTTTTGAATATCATATAAAAGATTTAATATGGACAAAAGAGAATACAATTGATAGGAGAGTTTCCTAGATATTAGTCTATCAAATTTCAATAAGGTTTATAACAAATTGGACTTATGAATATCATTCAAGAGCGGATCTAAACATTATCTTAACATTAGCAAAAACTTTCAATAAAATAGACCAAAAAATAATATATTTACGAAGCATTACTAATTTTTTTAATACAAATTTATACTAAATTTTGTAGGTTATTATTTTTTTTGTTCGTACACCAGATCCATCCTTGATAAATTTCTAAGTTTTATTATTATTATAATATAAGATAATTAATTACTGTACGAATCTTTTCCTTTGTATTTTCTATATACTATTAATTTGAAATATCAAAATCCAATACAAATTTTAATATATATTTCAAAAAATCATCCGTATAATGCACGGATCATTAAAATAGTAATGTAAAATGATTTAATTTTAAACAAATAATTTTAGAAAAATATATATGCATCTTCACCTACATATATTAATTGATGTTCCTCTCTCATTATACTTTTCTTGCTCTGCCATAAGTTCATGGTGAGAATTTTGAATTGACTCTGACACTTCGTCGTTGATAGTAGTTGGAATTCGAATTCTTTGTTTATAAAATATTATATCTACGAAACCTTACTAATTTCTGTTAATATAAATTTATCCTAAATTTTGTAGGTTATTATCGTTTTGTTCATACACTAGATCCATGCTTGATAAACTTTGTCATATAGGGATTTCCTTTGTAACCCTTGTCACATTGGCATATATATCTGGTTCCACGAGAATAAGAATCATTACATTTGTTGTTTCTACTACACAGTTTCCCATTTCCAACTTCCGCGAACGTCTTGTTTCCTATTGACCAATCTAGCAGCACAGGAAACTTTGTGACATTCCTCATATTCCTAAGATCTTCCTTAACTTGGAAGTGGAAGACACCATTTTCAACAATGAACGCGTAGCTGCAAAGACTAAAAGGACGAGCATTGCCGTCGAGGGGTCTGAGTCTGAGATTGAAGTTACTGGTCTTGGGGACAGAAGTCTGGCAACAGGCTTCACCGGTACATGATCCTTTGATAGGGGCATCACTGCAGATTGATAAGCATCCACTTGTGTGAACGTGTTTCTCATCTCTCTTATTTTCCAGCAACACGGCAGTATTACAACCTACTCCCTTGATGCTGTTATTATTGACGGAGAGGCTCATAGTAGCGAGCTTAAAATCTTTATGCATCTCGTCCTTCAAGTTACTAAAATTTCCTTGGCTGTCACCGCATAGTCTCAAAACCTCAAACAGAACACGTAAACTGCCGTTGTGAGAAGTGTTGACTACGTCCCACTCACGCCACTTTAACACGTTGTTCTCACAGGTGAGATTGAAAGAATCATTCTGATCATAGTAACACCCTTTAGAAATACCAAAAGGGTATTCTATGGAGATATTGCCACATCTCCTTTGGCAAGGTGTAAGTGGAGATGATTGTGCCTTCATCAACATTGAAACAAAAATCAAAAAACACACCAACAACTTCATTCTCTCTCTCTCTCTCTTTATTTCTCTCTAAAACTTGTTTTTCTTTGATTTTTTCTGTATTCTCTTCTTTTGTTTTTTTTTCCAAAGCTTTAGTATATTCTTGAATCTTCTTTATATATTAACAACTCTATAATATATATTTGAATATTACGATTAAAGTTATTAAACCAATAAAAGATATGTCATGTGTGCCACAAATTTGGCAAAGGTACGTTTCAGAAGGTATGGGTTTTTAGAAGGTATGGGTTTTTATAATAACGGACATTAAATTCGTAAAATAGCCAATTAATTCAATGAGATGAATTAGACACATGTGATATTTGTATGAGAAAGTCGCTCACTTTAAACTTCCTCACATATTTTGTTTCCAATAGATCAAATTAATCTTATAGCACATGACACTTCATTAGTTCCACGGCTAGAATCAGAACACATATTCTATTTTCTCTTTTTTTATTCAAAGTTTTATTGGCTCATATTTGTGTTCTAATTTTTTAATGGTCTTAAACATTTCCTTTCTTATATATAAGAAGAAAAAAAACCAAATATTTTTTTTTGGTAAACGGTAAATATATTGAATCCAAAAAACCGGCTAAGCCGGATGAAGAGTTAGGAATACACTTGAGTAGGAATACGAGAAAGCATTAGTAATGACAGCAGAGAGTGAACAATATCAAGATGGAATAATGGCGAATTTCTGGAACCATGCTTGCATTAGCTGGAGTCTTGAATCGGATGGGTGCGTTGAGTAGAAAGCCAAAGCCACGATGTTGTCTTTCATTAGGTGTCGGATATCTTTGCAGATTGTTGAGTGATCTCGAGGGTCTTTCTGGTGTAGTCTTGCATTTCTTTCCTTCCATAGCTCGTGTATAATTGCTTGAAGAATGAGTCTACAGATCTTGGATTCTGGTTTAGTGTGCTGCTGGTCCAAGGTCCATATTAATGCTTGATGAATTGTGCCAACACTTGGGATCCGGTGGTCGCCGAGAATACCTCTCCAAACCCCATGTGCAAATGCGCAAGAGATAAAAAAGATGGTCAGCTGTTTCTAGTTGAGTCTGACAGAGTAAGCAAAAAGGATCCACAGTCATTCCCCAAGATACGAGTCTGTCCCGGGTTGGTAGTTTCTTGTGAGCTGCAACCCATGCTGTGAAGGAATGTCTTGGGATAGCTTCGGAGAACCAGACCGCTTTAGACCAGTCTACAATGGGGAGGGTGGATCTAGTAACTTCCAAGTATGTGAGGAAGAGAAGGATTGCTTGTGAATACTTGCAGTATGTTTCCAGAGGTAGACATCGGCTTCCCCCGTTGATAAGGCTGGAGGTGTTGAAGGTATTAGCTGCCTTAGTCGTTCCGTTGTTGCATTTCCCCTTCTCGGTAGTCGCCACTCTCCTGCACTCACTGCCTGCGCGAGTGTGGCTGAGAAATCGATGCCTGTGATAGCCATAGCAGCCCGCGAGAAGTGATCTATTAGGGGGCTTGAGTCCGTCCACAAAAAAACCAAATATTAGTAAGCACCCTTTCATAATCTCAAGATCAATTAACAAAAAAAAAAAGATATCTATATAACCAAAAAGAAATGAATTATTTTCTCAATTTGATTTTAATTCTCTTTTTATTCTTTGGATTAACCGAATCATGTAAACAAAACAGAGTGATTTTTATAAACGAATTTAAAACAAATTCAAGTGGTCTGAAAATTTGATTGGCTCTCTCTCATAACCGACTCAATAGGAAAATATTTAGGTAATTAAATGGCAAAGTTAATTATATAAGACTTGGATAATGAAGCCATGTTTCTTGTAGGTAATTACTAGTTTTTTTTTAATGGAGGAATGATTTTAGATTATGTTATTATTATCATCTTATTTTGCTCTCTTTTGGGTGTGTCATTTTTAGAATTTTAAGGTTTGTTAATTTTATAAAAATCTCTTCTTCTCTTTACTTTATTGTCTCTTATATTCCTCTTCACAACATAACTTAATTAAAAGGGACTAGTTATCCAATAAATTTTTTCTTATTCAATTGCGTTTTCAGGCAAACAAAACAAAATTATATCTGACATTTGCATATATTAATTAAAACATTTATGTAAGAAACTAACAACGATCAAAATAATTAATCACGATATAATTAATTTTATATATTACTCAAAACCTTTTTTTTTAATTGTTTTACAACACTTTTATTTATAAACTAGAAAGAAGACACACACAATTGTGCCTCTTTTACATTAATAAGTGTTCAATTTATACAAATGTTACTTAATTGATGATGGGCGCTACAACTTTCCGATGATAGTAAACATGATCTTAGTACGCTTGTAAATTTCTTGATTATAGACAGTAAAAGGAGACTTTTGCACAACCCCATTCATTTTATAGACGTTTTTGCATGCGTTTACAGCGTTTGCGCTTTCCTTTACAGATTTAGTAATTAGATCCCTTTGACCAGACCCATCCTTTTGCGATGCTCGCCAACAAAGATTAAACTCATCACATGCGGTCTTGTAACTGTTTTCACAAACGCTGATTCGTTTTTTTCCCACCGCATCGGTGACTTGTGGTTGGACCTTTTTTTGTAAATGGGTCAACGCTTGGTAAGCTGTTCCATGAGTCAAGATACACACAATTGAAAGCACTTCACCAAAGCTTTCTTTGGCTGCTATTTGTGGGTTACTTCTCATCAAGTCTTCACAATATGCCTTAATTTCTTGTGATTCCTTACATATTATGTCTAGTTCTTTCTGTGGAATCGCGTTTGTGGTTGGAAACGCAACAACCGCCAATATTAATATTAACAAGGAAACCAAGCTGTTGTTGTTATTGTTATTGCGTTTTGACATTAATGTGGTCATCTTTTGTTTTGTTTTGTTTTGAGAGAGAACACATGAGAGAAAGCTTTTTTTTTTTCCTTGTTTTGTGTTTTGTTGTTTCAAGTTTGTTTAAATTGAAATCTAAAAGACTAAATATGTAAAGTTTAAGTACTAGTTTAGAGGATATATTTCTGTGTGTGTCAGCCATTCATTTTAATTTAAAAAGTTTTCATTAATTGATTAAATCGAACAGGCAGTATTATTTTGTGGTACAAAACGCGAAGATAAGCATCCTACGTCGTCGTTTTTAAGTCTCCATTAATTGATTTGATTTCATTATCTCCAAGATTTAGAGCATTTTCACATTAAAGTAGTGTTCTAAAAACATTTGTTAGCTAGCATCGATCTTTTTTATTGAAATGAAATATCAAATTTAGGATCCATTTTATTGATTGACTAAAATATTCAAGACCAAAAAAAATTTAAAAAAAAAGGTTAGGATCCTTCTTATGATACAATCTGATCAATTCTCGAGCAATCAATGGTTCAAAAACTAGGATTCTTCTTATGTTTTTGAAATTACCTTTTGCAGTCATCAAATTTGTCAATGGATACAGACAAAAAACCCAGAATTTGGAGATAAATTATGAGAGACTTCACATCAAATTAAAGCCTTGAGACATTTTCAATGAATGTAATTAGTTTGCAAGAGATTTGAGACATCTAAAAAATGATTGTGTTTACACTTTCTTCTTTACTAAGCCAAATTTGTAATGTTTTCCTATCACTCTCTCTGTGTTATTATTTACTTCTCCTTTAATAGAACCTCTGTAGTTTTTGTTTATATTTCTCTCTTCAATTTTGCATCAATAATAATTCTTTTTTGAAACAGGATTTTTGTCCGGTTTTAATTAAATCCGAAGATCTAACTATCGAAATAGTATATCTAAGGGTCGAACACAAATTCCTATTGATGCACTAGAGGTTTAAAGTTAAGATTTTAAGCTAAACCAATTGAAAGTTTGTTTTTAGGAGTTCTCTAAAGAAATTAACACTAATTAAAGGAATTAACTAAGTTTTAAGGATTCAAATGATTAAAGATGTTAGGT
>KE151745.1:170108-203563 GCA_000411095.1 Aethionema arabicum | reverse complement strand
TCTGTCTTCACTTCTTTGGGAGCTTCCTCTACAACAATGGCGTCTGTCTTCACTTCTTTGGGGGATTCCTCTACAACAATGACTTCTGTCTTGACATCTTTGGGGGCTTCTTCTGCAACAATGGTTTCTGTCTTCACTTCTTTGGGGGTTTCTTCTGCAACTACAGCTTCTGTCTTCACTTCTTGAGGTGCTTCCTCTGCAACAATGGCTTCTGCTTTCACTTCTTTGGAAGTTTCTCCGGCAACTACAGCTTCTGTCTTCACTTCTTCAACCTTATCCTCTGTTTCTTTCTTCTCTACTTCAACTTCTTGTTTCACATCTTCTTTCTTCTCCTTTACAGGGGTTTCTTTCTTCTTAAAGAGAGTGTTTTCAACAATTGCTTCTTCAAGCTTTGACTTGAGATCACTTAAAGCTTTTCTTTCAGATTCCTTTAAATCAGAGAAGAAATCACTTTCTTCTTTGAAGGAAGAACTTTTCTCAACACCTTCCTCTGGCTTACTACTTTCATCTTCAATCTTTGTCTCTTTCTCAACAGTTTCAGTCACATCTTTGACTTCTTCTTCTTCAACTACAGCTTTCACTGTTGTTTCTTCTTCTAATGGTGTAACTGCAGCAGCAATAACAACCTCTGTCTCCACCTGCTTCTCCTCTACTTTAACTTCAGCAGTCATTATGAACTTACCCTGTAACCAGAATTTAACATTTTTATTAACATAATAGCCCAATTAACTTCTTTTTATCAAATAAACAAAATTAGTAACTCCTAAATTATGAAATAATCCAAATCTTGTAAATCTTCTAGATTAACTGAGATCTAAACTAACTAGCCCTTGTTGAGATCTAAAATGAAAACGTTAATCTTACAAAACCCTAAAAGGAATCGTATGAGATTTAAGCATACATAGAAAATAGTTCTCAATTCAACTGTTCAAACAAAGCTTGTTCATTTCTCTGTAAATCCATGGAGAAAATAATAGAAACTCAACTCAAATTATGAAGTTTAGTCTGTTTTCTCAACGAAAAATCGAGAAACTAGAGAACCAGTAACCCAAAATTTCTAAATTTGACTAAAAATTGACAGAAAATGGGAGAAATGAAAGAAAATTTACCAAAATAAGATTTTTAACTTTCGCTGTTTCTGATTCTGAAGAAGAAGATGTTCAGAAAAAATCCCTTTTTCTCGTCTTAGCCTTTGGTTTCTTCGTCTCTAATAATTTAGTTTTGTTTTTTTTTGATGTGAGGAGGAGGAGAAAATGGAGTTTTATGCAAGAAGAAAACCCTAGCCTTAGTGGACCCCATCAACGGTCACACGATTGGGCTCCACCATTTAACCATAGCCGTTGGATTCACACACACACACTCTCTCTCTCTCTACATTTCTCTCTCCTCTAAAATGAATTTGCCAGCCTGGCAAAGTCACCTGACTTCTTAGTCAAAACAAAGATATTCGGTGGGCCCTACATTAGCTTAGCATGTTCCAACGGTCATCTATGCTGATCTGTTCATCCATTTATATGACGACACGTGTTGCTATTCGACAGAGGATGTTCGGCGCAACGGACGGATATTTTTCAACAACGTCACCTTTTTTCTGTGGGTTCTTGTGTTTAATTAATTTGAATGTGAACAAAGAGTTTTTGGAAATTTCTTATTTTATTTTAAAATATTAAAAAAGTTCGAAGTTTTCGAGGAATCTATTCGTTGTAAATTTTATAGTGCTGTTGACAAAAAAAAAAAGTAAATTTTATAGTGTTTATTATTTACCTCAAATAGTCAAATGTTCAAAATGAATTTTAATTATGAGCTTCATAATCATAATTAATAATTAGAATAAAGTATCTAAGTAGGTATGTATCTATATAATATATATGTATGTTACACATACATATATTATGTATATATCTCATAATGATATCTCCTTTATTGTTTACTAAAATATTTTCTCTTATTAGCTGTTTGACACCCAATTTGCCAACAAAGCAAAAAAATATATTACTTATATATATATAATATTTCACGAAGTGCATGCATACTATTGCTTTTAACCGAAGTGGAATATGACCAAATTAGAAACTCTTAGGTTATACGGTCGAATATGCCTAATTGCCTAATCAATATAATTCAATATGTCCGTATTTTATTTTATTTTATCAAGAAAAATTATACTACTAAATTACATATACTTATTTCAGTTTACAATATATTTTCTTTCCGGAAACTTTATAATTTTATTTGTTTAGTAATATATTAATCTTGTTTGTTTCATATTAATACAAAACTAGTCCAATTTTTTTTGTTATAAAATGTCTTGTTTGATAACTAAGAAAATGTAAAAAATCTATAAAATTTACCGCTGATTTAATTAATGCAAGGACAAAAAAAAGTAGAAAAAAAATTATAAGAATAAATTACTCACTCCATTTCACCAATTTTTTTTTCACATATATTTTAGATAATTTTATCTTCATTTTCGTTTTTGTTTAATAATTACTAAATTCATAGATGTTTGAACCATTCTTACAGTTTTGCATTTAATAAAATTAAAGAAGGAAAGAATACTTTTTTCCATTTGAAAACACAAAAACACCAAATCATTTATATATCAACATTATTGGGCTATGTACATTAAATACCATTAATTTTGGTCATACAAATCATTTGACGTGAACAAATAATCATTTCCACAGCTCTCATTTATATCAAAACACTAATTATTATTCTGCACATCATTCATTACTGTACCGCCGCAACTAATTTCTTTTTAAATAATTATTAAATTATATACTAAATAAAATAAAATAAAACACAAAGGAGACCACAATAACATAACACTGCAAATGATTGAAGCAATTGTCTAAAGATAAGTATTGTTCATCGGTTCGGTATTTTCGGTTATATGATTATAAGATCGTTTAGTTTATTTTGGTTTGGTTTCGCTTTAGACTCATATATTTGATAAGAAGATGTAAGAATATACTGAAAAATTACCTATAAATTTGAAAAATTACTCCCAAAAACCCGAAAAACAAATAAACCAAAAAAAATACCTAAAAAAAAGTTATAGTTATTTTTTGATATCCAATAAATATCGATTTAGACTATGTTATAATCCGATATCCACGGGTTCCAATTTTAAAATCCAATAGTTACTTCTCACCAAAACCAAACTTCTTTTTTCAATTCAGTTCGGTTTTTAGGTTCCGATTTTTATGTCCAGCTTTAGATAAGGGATTAGAAGATTCATGAAGTCAACAATTTCCAGCTCTTTCTTTCCACAAAATCAGCCGCAGAAAAAGGAAAAAGACAGAACACAAAACTGAGATATGAAAGTAGCTGTACAATAAAATCAGACCCACCAAACACAACCAAACCATTTTCACATACAGAACAACAATCTTGTTGTCTGTTTAAGAATCTTACAAGATCTTGCCTACTTCCTCTCCAATGCCTTTTTTTCTTCTTCTTTTGATTATAAAAGTTCTTAAAAAAAGGAAAGAATTTGTCTTACAAAGGTAAAATTGATACAATTTTGTACAGTTCAGTTTCTCAAGGTCTTTTTTCAAAGATTAAAACTCACCTAATGAAATCAATGGCTGCTTCAAATTATCTCCTCAAAGGTGCATCAGAGAACAAACCAGTTGCCCTGTAACCACAAGTAACATATGAAATATAACCCTAAGTTTTTTGTAAATCTTAGGGATAATCACAGATACAAAAACCCCACAATTTCGACGTTTAACTAAAAAGAATCTATAGAAAAAACGAGATATACAAAACCCACTATTTTTTCTGTAAGAAACCCCAACCTTTCGCGTATTTGTGTAAAAAACCCCAACCTTTCGCGTTTTTGTGTAAAAAACCCCAAACTTTTGCGTTTTTGTGTAAAAAACCCCAACCTTTTAATTTGTTTTTTAAACTCCAACCTTTCCTGATTTGATTTTTTATCCCCTCCGTTACTGTTCTCTGACAGAGACTAAACAACCAAATCAGAAAAAGTAGGATTTGAAAAATCCCAACCTTTAGCGTTTTTGTGTAAAAAACCCCAACCTTTTAATTTGTTTTTTAAACCCCAACCTTTCCCAGTTTGGTTTTTTAGCCCTTACTGTTCCGTAACGGAGGGACTAAAACAACAAATCAAAAATATTAGGATTTAAAAAATCAAACTAAAAGGTTGAGGTTTTTTACACAAAACCCGAAAGTTTGGGGTTCATTTCACCATAATCTTTTTTTTGCTCAATGACCAAACGATTGAGAATTTTGTTGTCATTATCCCTAAATCTTAACCAGTACATCAATTTTGAATAATTAGCACAAAAAAAGGTACTAAATATGATATAAATATACCTATCATAACACAAGAATGCATCACCAATTTGTCCTGCAACTTTGTTTCTTACTTTCCTAACACAAATCTGAAAGAAAAAACAAAGTCAATAACTTTATGAATCAACCAAAAAAACCCTTTTTAGTCACATATGAGATAATGATGATGATACTGACTTGCACTAGATCAAGAGGTCCTGCATCTTCATCACGGTTTCTATGAATAACAATTCCATTATCACATTTATTGATAAAATGTGCACTTCCACTTATATCATATAGATTTGGTGCACCACCATTCCAATTTTGTAACTGTTTTGGATGTGCAACAAACCAAACATGACAAGAATGATGTTGAGCAAAACGTTTTATCTTTGTAAGCATTTGGCTAACGTATTCTGTTTCCGTCCTGATAAAAAAAAAATTCAAGTTTTTTTTTCATGTGTTAGAATTCTAAAGAGGGGTAAAGTTGGAATTTGAAAGTTAAAGATTTTTTTGGTACTTACTGGCTTGGTAAACGTTGATGATCTAGCTCGTTGTAAGGATCTATAACGAGTCCTCGGATTCCATGTCGAAGAACTGCAAATTTTGCAAGATCTAGAACCCAACTGATATTTGGAAGTGAATCGTTTTCACATCTGATTTGTCACGAAAAAACGGTTATATTCATCAAAAGTTACACAATTTATTGTTTTTGTTAGCAGCGAGAGAGAGTCAAATTCAACAAAATTTACCTTATGAGATAGAAAGTATCACTTAACCATTGTTTTCCTTGATCTAAGTCTTCTTCGCTCATCCGCGACGCAGTTCCTCCATAACTGTTCCAAAAAGAAGAAAGATAAGCTTTTAAAATGACCCAAAAACATCACTTTTCAAGTAAAACAGAACTTTAAATAACCAATGTAACAAAAATATAGAGCTAGAGACTACGAGAGATCAAGTTCTTGACTTTTGAATCAAGAATCAAGTTCTTGACTTTGAATCAAGAATCAAGTTCTTGACTTTGAATCAAGAATCAAGTTCTTGACTTTAGTTTCAAAGAATAAGACTTACTCTGCATCAAAGAATGGTTTCTGTACATGTTTTTCCAAGAGTTTTCTAGCGTGATCTCGTACCTGCAAATACCAAAAACAAGAAATTAAGTAAAACTAACATATAAGCAGAGATTTCAGAGTTCATAAATTCAGTAAAACACACTTTATTCTCCATTGAACATAGTGCAAATCTCCAGCCAACAGTATGGTTTAAGTTACATAGCAAAGCATCAATCCATTCACTTTTTCCAGAATTCGGAACTCCTGTTACAATCGTTAACTCCCCCGGCACAACCTGATCACCCGAAATCGAAAACATCTCATTAGTTAATCAGCAAACAAGAGATTATGGTGTTTTAGACCTTGAACTATCTCTGTTTGTGTGAAAAAAAACCCCAAGTATGAAAATAGTTTTCTAAACCCTGAACTTTGATATCCGGGTTTTTAACCTTATCGGAGATTTTAAATCCAAAATTAAACTTTGAAACATAAAACTAAACCATAATCTCAAAATTTACCCAAAAAACTATAATCCAAATTTGGATTAATTATACTATAATTTCAAGTTTAAGTTTAAATTTGAAATTTCAGTTTAAAAACTCGGTTATTAAGGTTTAGGGATTAAAAAACTCGATTATCAAAGTTTAAGGTTTTAAAAACAATTTTCATAGTTGAGAGTTTATTTCATAAAACGGAGATAGTTCAGGGTCTAAAAAACCATTTTCACAAGGTTTTTTTCACCAATCCGAGATAGTTCAGGAACCAAATTACCATATTCCCAGCAAACAACAATGGAGAAAACAAGATTTTGATGCTTACACTGTAAAAATTGTCTAAAGTTTTCCAGCCAGTTGAAACACCATACTCATATCCATGTGTTCGATGATAATAAGCATCGATTTCATCGAAGAAATCTTTAAAATTAAACAATCCACGTATAGGATATAGCTCAGCATTTTCAATTGCTTCTTTGAGTGAATGAGGTCCCATATACATAAGCACCTAAACAAAATAATCCAATAGTTTAAGTGATTAAAAACTAAGAAATCTTTAAGTATATGAAAGCAAATCTGACCTCATTCGCATCTTTGTAATACTCATCTTCACTTTTCTTTGGCCATTTAACACGCCAACATCTTTCTCTGCCTAAACGACGTGCAAGTTCTTCAGCTAGAGCTTGACCAGGACCATCTCCATCAGTAGCAAGAATAATCCGAGATGCCTTTTTAATGTAGTCTTTGCAATTCCATAGAAACTTATACTTTGTGTCCTAGCTTTATGGAAGAGTGAAGTGCTTCAGGAATCAAATAAAATAGAGATTGTTTTTGGTCGGGGTTTTCTCGGCTAAACAACGAAAATGTAAGATTTTTTTGCAAAAAAAATAAAATAAAAGTTTTTCTTGGCCAATTCAGTCTGTGGGTTCCTTTTTGAGATCATGATGAAATGAGCCCCAACCAATCCCTTTTTGGTGAGAAAACCCCCAATTTTTTTATTTAAGTTTTTAAACCCCAACCTCCCCCGATTAGGTTTTTTGATCCCTCTTGTCAAGAAAATGTCAATTTTTGCGAAATTTTTCATGCTAAAAATATGATATTCGAAACCATTGAGAAATGGGAGAAATCTGAGTATATAAGAGTGTTTGATTTCATGAAAAAAACGAGAGAAAATCGCGATTTAGGGTTACATAAGTGTTTTTTTGTTTTCATAGATATAGTTAAACGCAACGTTCTGATAAATGATAAATTTTCGCAAAAATTAACGGTTTACTGACATGAGGGATTAAAAAACCAAATTGGAGAAAGTTGGGATTTAAAAAACTAAATAAAAAAGTTGAGGTTTTCTCACCAAAACGGGATAGGTTGGGGTCATTTCACAACGATCCCTTTCTTTTTTTTTTTGGTTAAAAATCGAAATTTTAATTTTTTTTTGCCATAATACCGAAATAGAAGTATAAAACATAGAAGACTAGACAAACCTCAGATTCAGATGGGATTTCCTTAGAAGAAACCGAAGATGGAGCTCCATCAGGAACAGATACACAATTACGAAAACCAGCTTCTTCCATTGCAAGTTTATCTATTTCACCTTCAACCTAAAAATGTGTAATTTCGATAACATTTAGTACACAACTACGCAATCATCTTATAGGATTTAACTAGAAAACATACTATAATGATATCAGATGCTTTATCAATGTCATCAAGCCCATAAAACACCCTTTTAGTATTCTTTTCCTGTGAAAACACACAACAATAAAACACATGTAAGAGAACAGAGCTGCTTATATCTGATATTAGACAGGGAATTTGTATGACATGAACCTGAAAAAACTGCTTAGTTAGATACCGATACTTGCAACTCACAAGCTCCCCTTTTTGCCAATATGTAAAAGCAATCACAATCTGGTACATAAAACATAGCAAGATTTTAACAAATCAAGAAAGTTAGACCCGCAGGAACAAGAATTAAGTGTTCTTCATCAGGTACCTCATCACCTATTCTTTTCTGCATAACCCGATTTCTCTCAAGTGTTTCCGCTGAAATCATTCTTGCAGCAAAATAGTCCCTAATCTAAAGCACAATAAAGAACATACTAAGATTCATAAGAGTGGTTCTACCTCTTAAGATTCATAAGATTCATAAGAGTGGTTCTAACTCAACCTCATCACAGAGTGGTTCTAGCTCTAAACTCTCCACCGTAAGTTTCCTTTCAATTTTCCCTTTTGGACCTACAGGACCAGACTTACCATCCACCTGCAAACAGAATTCAGACAATATTAGTCGGATAAATTCAAAATATCATCACATAAACTTTATAAAACGTTGTTTCTACTCATATTCAAGAACAAAAACTCACCCTTACGCCACCTTTAAGCCCACATTTCCCTCGAAAGCAATTCCAAGTAGCTGCTGAGCTATTGAAACCAGATAAAAAGACATAATTAACTACAGTTTCATGAACAAAAACTTCAAAACAATCCTTATATATGAGAAATTATGAAAGTATACCCATCAGGAGCAATGAAAAGAGACAAGCTTTTCTCTCTAGAGTCACCACCATCACACTAACATAACACAAGAACAGTAGACAATACTAATTAGCCTTTCTCCAATACTAAACATGAACCCGGAAAACAAGAGAAACTTTGAGGTAACAAGAGAAAGGTGTACCGAAGGACATATCAAGCCACTATACTGTCCCGTGGGACAATTACGAGCATCAATTCCTTGTTTCTCCAATTTTTGCTTCAAGATAACTAATCTAGATAGAACAGCTGCGTCGTCTGCTTGTTCTTCAGTATCAACTACACACCACAAAACGTTGAAAAATTCAAAAAATACCCATTAGACCTTCTGCAATGTAACTTTTTGCCATATACATAGCCACAAAAGAGTTCAAGAAGCATAACATGTAATTACAGAATCAAGAAATTTCACCACAAGGGAGAGAAATTGACTTAAAAAAACATCGAAATTTTAGATTTTTTAAACTTACCAGGAGTTGGGACTCTAGAAAATGAAGTGTAGGATAAGCCATTGGTTTTGAGGTGAAAAGGGCTATTTTGGGGAATGGGTTTGGAGGCAAAAATCGGAGAAAAAGTTCTAGAAGTGGAGAATAGTTGCCGAGTTGGGGAATAAGAAGGAAGAAGAGATATTTGGAGGAATTGCTTGGAAGCCATGAGCAGTGAAATTGAAGAGGAGAGTTTCCAGAGGTTGTTTTGAGGCACACAAAGCAAGAAACGCATCTTGAAGTCGTTTCTTCGCTTGTTTGAAATAGTTTCAGACTAGTGTTGTAACTTTCATAGTGATTTTGCTTGTAAATTTCTCCTTTTTGAGGGTTTAGCCGTTTAGGTGTTTTTTGGTTTCCCTCTCCGTCTCTCTCTGTATCTATGGAGGAAGAAGAAAATGGTTTTGCTTCTTGGAAAAATAAATGGGCTTTTGAGTATTAAGCCCATTAATAGTCATTTCAGGCCCATTTAAGTTACTAATTATGATTAGAGAATCATTGGCGGCAAAACATATATACTGACACGTGGAATTATGAAGCAAAATATTGGAGCGTCTTTATAAAATCTTGAAATAATGAGCCAGAAACGAATAATATTATAAAATTTGTGCCTTTTAAGATTAGATTGGGCTGACGACAACAAAAAAAAGATTAGATTGGGCTCAAACTACTGGACATAAATAAAAGCCCATGTAGAAATGATATAGATTCTTGTTGGTTATTGAGTTGATGTTTTTTAATACTAACATTTATTTTATTTTTATCTAAAATTACTAATATTTATGCATAATATTTTCTAGTATTTTAAACATAAGTATATTCTTATTTTCATATTAGATTTTTAAATTTGGGAAACCACTCAAAATTTTAGTAAAAAATCATAACTTTCATTTTCTATTTTAATTTACACTGTTTATGAAAATACTTAACATGTTTTAATAAACAGACAAAAAAAAAACAAAATCAAAGTTTCTGTTCTTTCTAATTTTAAATATTTAAAATCAAAGTATATGATAAATTAAATGGTGTTACAATTGAAATAAAACAAACTAAACATTATAAACGATACAAAAATATATAATATTGCTAAAACAAGATAAAATTGATTTTATCAATTACCAATACGAAACGGTTAAGCAAGAATTAATTTGTTGCCACCATAATTTATTGGGATATATTATATGTTTTTTTCTCAAATTTGTATATTATATATAGGGTCAAAGTTTAAAACAATATAAAATTTGGTCCAAAAAAATAAAAATTAATGAGTGACATGATAGATGTAAAGCTTATCCCTTTTCTTTATTCCATGCCCATAACATATAATTATAATAATTATTCATATTTATTTTTTGATATAAATTAACTTTGTTTTTTCTGTGCGAAAAATAATTACTCTTTAAAACATCGTTTTCACAAGTGCATGCTTCTCTTTAATTGATTTGAGTTTACAAAGAAACTACTCTTTAAAGATTATAACTTGATGGGACTTGACCCTAAAATTTAAGTTTGTACGTCTATTTTATCCTATTATTCATCCTATTTTAATTTTAATAATTTGAGTCGACATCTAAGACTATATAAAAAACAAACTCTTAATATTAACTATTAATTAAGATATAGCGTATGAACAATATTTATATATTAGTTACGTAACTACATATATAACGGTCACTTTTAAATAAAATACAATGCAAATGAGAAAAAAAAATAATAATAAAATACAATGCAAAATTTTGAACAAAACTATTCTCTTTTTTCCCAAAAACGAAACTATTCAAATACCCAATTAATTTTTCAATGGATTTGTTTCTATAAAAAATATGAATAATACTTTTTTAAATAATCATATTGTTTTAATTAATATTTAAATTAATATCTCTATTAAAACGAAATGCTACAAATATTTTAAAGTTTAGTAACTTATGATTTAGGATTGAAGATTTAATATTTGGAGTTCATAGTTTATAATACGTGATTTAACATTTAAATTTTATACGTATTTTTAAAGATAATTATATTTATTTTCAAAACAAAATTATATTTTGTGATTGTATAAATTATTTCATCCTAATCACTCGATCTTAATCATTAGATTTTTCGCGCCGGAGTATTATAAGTGGCAAAGTGATCTTGTTGTCACGATCAACTGAAATTCATGTTTTTTTTTCGCTTAAATTTGAAGAAAAAAAATCACTCGATTTAATTAGACCTTAACTAATTTAATAACTTTTTCCTATAGTTTTGACGAAGACAAGTGATGCCATGCAAAATAAGTGATGCAAAATTTGAATATTGAATGAAAATGTAATTATACAATTAAAGCTATAGAAAACATACCGAACCAAAAATAGTTAGAAGTTACATTATTTTTTGGAACTAATTCATGATATTTTTTTTTTTGCTTGATATTTTTTTTTATTATAGTTATATTTGAAATTTTGGAAAACTAGCCCATGAGATTAAACAATGAATTCTAGTTTCATATGTCCAATCACAAAATAAAAAAAAAAAGTAAATAACAATAATGAATTAATGAAGAAATAGACAAAAAATGTAAATGTATACGACGACTGTTATTTTTTCCCCTCTGGTCATATCAAGAAAACAAAATGATAATTTAGGATAACAAAAGAGTTGTGATGAACTTTTCAATCTAATCAATCGGAAGAGATGTGTGATATGACTTTACTTAATGTCACTATTCCCATTATATATTCCCACACTCTCTTAAATTTAACATCTATATTTCATTCAATTTTCATCATTTTGTTTCATATAATATTTATATATTACAATGTATATATATATATAAATATCTACTATGTTTTTAAATTCATTTATGATTTTAATGGAAGGATTTAATTTGCGTAGATTTAAAATTTAAGGATTTTTTATTTGCGTAATTTCAAATTTTAAATTTTAATTAATTTACGCATCTTCAAACATTAAGATTTTATCGGTGAAATAATAGAATTTTATGTTTGTTTTTTGCATTTAACCGGGTACATATAATATGGCTATAATTCTAGTGGCCAAAATTGGACCAACAACGCATGTAATTTGTAAGTTAGTTTCATCTATTCGTTAAAGCATTTTCGAATGATGAAACTTAGGTAGTGTATCTTTGTCTTTTAAATTTAAATTTATTAAAGAATCGAATAATTTTTTGTGTGTAGTTAAATAGGTCTTGTTTGATTGTAGTTAAATAGGGGTTTTTATTAACTATTTGTTTCAAAAAAGTATTAAAAACATAAACATAGAATAGGTCTTATTTTTTGTTCACACTAATATAGGTATTTTGTACAAATATGAATGATTTGCAGCTTGAAATAATTGAGATTATAAATTAACGTTAAATAATAACTTGCAAATATTATGTAATATATATAGATGAAATAACATTAATATATATATATATATATACCTGATAAAATTTAAAGTTAAACATAATCAAATAATCAAGAGAACAACCTTTTTTTCTTTTTTTTTGTTTGACGAAACTATTTTGTTAAATCATTGTTTATATAGTTCGGTGTTAAGAAAGTAAAATCATAAATTTTCAATTAGAAAATTTATAAACTAAACCCGAAATGAAAAAAAATTAAAAGCAAATTAAATGATTACAAAATCCCAACAATTTATAAGGAAGTTAAGCATAAGAAAAAGAAACATAAAAATAAAACATAATTGTCTTTCAGGTTTCAAATTATTCCATCTAATTTAAATCACAACTTGAGCCAAAATAATAATAATAATAATAATATAAAAAAAATCACGCAAATTTGTTGGCAGATCAATATTAATATACATATTGATTTGTTTATCTATGTTCAATTCGAGTTAAAAAAAAATCTATGTTCAATTATTCCAATAATTTTTATTGCTTACTATAAAAAAAAAGTTATTGCTTATTGTTGCCACATATAAAAAGTAAATAGTATTATATATTATTGGTAAAGCAAAATAAAATAAAATTAACGGTAAACGTAGAAGATAAAATATAGTCATAAAGAAAGGAAAAAAAAAATATTTATAGGGTACAAAATAGGTTCGTTATGTGTTTCTTTTTTCTGCCTAATTTTTTTAAATGACATATATACCTTTTTGCATATTAATATATTATTATTTGTTCGTAAAATCATATGCATAATAATTTGCACATATTTTATTTACTTTTGTGTAAATTTAAAAAGTTTCCAATAAAAAGATATACGAACATTTTGTATATCTCTTTTTAATCATTTATTTTAACTTAGCAATTAATAACAATTTTTTAAAAAAATTATATTTGTCAGCTTATGACTCATACATTCTACTAGTGTATTAATTTTATTTTTAATATACAATGTACTCATTTCCTTATTAACATTTATTTAGTAAATTATCTATAAAATATGGACTCACAACGTCGACAATACTTTAATGTTAATGGATCGCGTGAATAACGGGAGAGGAAACATATCTTTGATAAAGGCTGCTCTGACACTCTCATCGACTTATTCACATTTTTAAATTTAATTACACATTATATATTAAATAATTTAATATCAACTATTAATAAACAAAAATTAAACGTTATACTTGTTTTCTTCACACTATAGTTCTTTTTTTTTTCAATTTCGCAATGCACAATTTTAACAAAAGAACAAAAAAAAAAAAATCACATATATATAGTACTTATATTTGGATACAAAAAACTTAATTTATAATAGTTATTTATACATATAATACATTTTAATTTGCTAATCGGTTAAATTTATTGTCGTCATATCATAACAAATAAACAAACACGAATTTATTATCTATCATTCATTCGTATGTTACTAACTATAACCAATTAAACAATGCTATTTTTTCTTTTGTTATTCGAGATTAATAATAAAGACAAAACTATATAAATAAATATCTATATATATATAGTTTAAAGTTTTTGGCCTTTTTCGGGATATAACATAATTATTATTTATTAATTTTAGCCTTTGCAAAAGCCGTGAAACTAGGGCATTTTTTCCTGCCTTTGATGATTTTCCACATGCATTGTCTCCAAAAATTAATTATTCTTACATTTTATTCATTACATTTTCACTATATTTATATATCTTAACTCTTAAGTCAATTAAAAAAATTACAACTACCTTCATTAAATTCATATTTTTTTAATCGATTTAAAACAAATTGATTAGTTCTATTCACAAGCTCGTATAAACGAACGAATTTATTACAAGATCAATCAACAAATTTATGTTAATTAATCATTATAATTTTTCTAACGGTAATATTAAACGGTCATTAGTTAAACGATCATATTACTTCCCTATATAAATCATATGTAAACACTTTTTTGTAGACTTTTAATAAAAACTTTTCTTTATTATTTACAAAATATAAAATGGTATCATTCAAATTTAAAATTATATATTTTCCGGAGCATCTAATATAACTGGAACAATCAGAAAATATTAGCATAATCCAAAAACAATATAATTCTATGGATTTAACGAATTAAAACTTGTACAATATAAAATAAAATATTAAAATTTAAATATATTGTGATTTGAGTTGGCGTGTGTGTGTTATTTGTTATAGGAAACTCTTTAAACTTTGTGTCCCATCCACCAAATATTGGTTAGGTCCACTTCTCCTGCTCCCAAGCATCCACATTGCAACAATATCTTACATTATTATTTTTATTATATTATAATATGAATTATAATGTGAATAATTCACCCCCGCATTATTATTCATATAGTTGCACGCTACTATAGGAGATTGCATGTCACACGTTCATCAAAAGGATACAAGTACAGCGTATATATGATTTTTAACAATATATGTTTTTTTTTATTTTAATAATAAAGAATTCTGATTATTTTTTTTTTTTGCCAACGAATTCTGATTATGTTTTATTTTTATTTTAAAATCATTGTTTTCATATCTCCATAAATAATTGTTACCAACGTTAAAAAAAATAATTGTTACAAAAGAAATTAAAGCTCGCAATACATTTTAAAATTAAAGCTCGAAAATCATCCTATCTACCTAGTAAAAGTTGTTTGACCCACTTTTTAATTAAAATAAGAAAATATGTATTATATAGTATTTATTTAGGGCAAAAAATTTAAACTTAAGTCGATGTTGATATATAAGTATAGAAGAAATAATAAAATAAAGCGAGTACCGAATATATTTAATAATTAATTATACAATACAATTATATGGATCAATGTACTACATAATTTAATAGTTTTTCACAAAGAAAATCATCGCATATATAATGATTAAAATCTATCTCTTCTTGTTTCACATTTAATTTAATAATAGTTTTTTCACAAAAAAAAATAAAACACACTAAAAAGAACGGTTTTTTGTAGCTACATACCAAACCCGCCAAAAAAAAAAGAAAAAAGCGTACAGAAAATGACGTTTTCACCCTCCCAACCCTTCAAATACCCTCCACTCACAGGGCTATTATCGTCATTTCGTATCAGCTTAATTTAACCTCCTCTATTATCTACAACGACCTCGAGTCTCGGTCGTCGTTATTATTATAAGTAGTAACCCCGAAGAAATCATCAAACGCATCAAACGGCGTCGTTTTATTTATCTCTTCATCGCCGCCACCACCGCAACTGCCACCGCCGCCGTCTTGAGAAAACAAAATGGAGAGAGAATCGCGTTCTATCTCGTCAAGATCTGCAAAGAAATCATCAGGCTGATCATGATTAATATTAGGATCGTTTAATTCCATTTCGTGTTTCACTAGAACGGTGTTGGCGGCGGCGGCGTTTGTGGTGTTAAGAAGAGGGTTTTTGTCTTTGTTAGTTGTGTCGGAGCGGGTGGAGCCGGCGAGAGCGTTGCGTTGGAGAGGCCAAGGATGGTTATGTTCAGAGGTGTAAGTAATGACTAACATGTTGGGATCAGCTCGGCTACGTTCCACTTGCTTTCTTGCTGAACAACCTTTTGTACTGCTGCATCTATAGTATCCCCTGATATATATATGTATACATTATTTAATATTCATTCAATAATAATAATATCCTAATATAGTGCAAGTAATGAAGCCAAAAGCTTATGTAAATTGAAAAATGGAAAAAAAAGTTTATTGAAAAATAATTGTGGAACGATAAAGTGACTAATTATAATTCCTTATAATTTCACAAGATTGAGTGATTTTTTTTAAAAGGTTGAGTGAAAATTTTTAAAAAAAAAAATCAATTGAATGATAGAGGAAATGATATGATTTGGTTAAAAAAACAATGATTCTTCAATTTCAAAAGAAAAACGAAAACTATTTCTGCTATGCTTTTCTTCAAAATTTGAATATTTCAAATTTGAAGATAATGAATTATAACATTTTATTTTGTTTGGAAAAAAATGAAATGCTATTGAAGTAATTTTTTTATGGTTTTCTGTAAAATTAAAGAATAATTTGAAAGATTATTGGAAATGTACTAAAGCCATCAATATGTTTTAAAATAGTTTTTCTCAAAATCTTCTTTAAAATATGCAAACTTTTCAAAAATAAAAACAGTATAATTTTCATCTTTTTCTTCAAAAAGTATACTCTTTGAATTTGCAAATTTTAAAAAACATCAGTAAATTCTTGATCAAGAAAATAAATAGTAACTCTTCAAATTTAAAGAGCCCACTCTTTATTTTCATAAAAAAAAATGAACCAATAAGAAACCAAATCCTTATTTTTTTTTCTTCAAATTTGAAAAATGAAACATTATATATAAACATTAATTCATTTAAATCTATTAGACTTTAATATCATGTGTATGAATTATAATAATGTGTATATATATATACGTACCTTGGAAAAGGAGAGCCTTTGATAGGTTTTTGACCATACTTACGCCAAGCCCATAGATCAGAAGGAACTACTTCGCCGCTTGACCGGCTATTCATTGCCGCCGGCGCCGGTATACACACCACTTTCTTCGCCTGACTCTTCCTACATTATAATATTTATTTATTTAATCTTATAATTCAACTATAATATATTGTGACAGTTCATATATTCTCTTAACACATGTGTCTTCAACCTCCACAAATCAATATAAGAAAATCAATATAACTATATTTACTTCTATTCGTACATTGAAACTATAATATATCATAATTGATATCAACTATTCATAACCATGGATCAGTCCAAAAATAGTTTTCAGTAGCCTAGCCTAGAAGCCTAGTACCCTAATATTTATTTTATATATTTAAATAATATAAGTTTCGTTTCATTAAACATATATATAGAACATACAATTTTGGTTTGATATCAACTTTTGATAATTTTGTAAAAACACACAAGTTAGGTTAAACCCCTAATTTCATTTCAAATGTTATTTTTAAATTTTTTTAAATAAGATTTAAATAGTTATTATTAATTTTTTTTCAAATTTATGTTTATGTTTTCCAAATTAAAAGCATATAAGATTTGAAGAAAAAAAAAATATTAAGAGATCGTGTTCTTTATTTTTTATCTTCATATTGAAGAATTGATCAATTTTTTTAAAAAAAAATTATAAAACCATAGTATATGTACAATTACATAAACCCTCTTGGAAATTAAAAAAAAAAACAAAATTTCTCATTGATATTAATCAACTATATGTTAAATTAAAGCTAACATTTATTTAACCTACAACCAAATTAAAAAAAGTTCAATTTTGAAATTTACCTTCGCTTTAAGCTTAAACTCCTAGGAGAAGATATCTGAATTTGCGATGAAAACGTGTTACTATCGAGCAATACACAGTTTCTTGAACNCAGTTACTGCAGCCACGTTCCGAGCCGACATAGCCGGAGAATTACAAGGAGAAACATCATTAATGATGTTACTATGAGAAATTCGAATTCTTGGGAAGATACTGCATTGATTCTTTATAATATGACCGTTTTCGAAACTTTTAGGAATCAAGAAACTGTTGTTATTGTTTTCTTGAAGAAGAGGATCGGTCATGGTTACAAAAGGATCTCCAAAAGGACTTATTTCAAGATCTGACGGTGGTGGCGACGGCGGAGGAGGAGGAGGAGAGTTTGGTGACACGTGGCAATGGATTCCTCGAACGACGTCGTTTAAGTCTCCTTGAAAGGTTTCCATTTCAAGAAACTGATCAAAGACGCTACACATACTTAATTTTTGTGTGTTTATTTTTTATATAAAGTTTAAGAAAGAATTAGAAAAGAGAATAATCAAGAAAGTATAACTTCAAGATTTGTGATTCTTGATTGTGTTGTGGATGTTCAAGATTTGTGATTCTTGATTGTGTTGTGGATATTCAAGATTTGTGATTCTTGATTGTGTACTTGTGAATATTCAAGATTTGTGATTCTTGATTGTGTTGTGGATATTCAAGATTTGTGATTCTTGATTGTGTTGTGAATATTCAAGATTTGTGATTCTTGATTGTGTTGTGGATATTCAAGATTTGTGATTCTTGATTTTGTTGTGGATATTCAAGATTTGTGATGTTTTCTTGGGAAAATTTTGTGATTTTTCTTGAGAAAAAAAGATCGAGAAAGTGATCAAGAAAACGCTGACTTTTCGTGATGAGAAGAGTTTTGTTTTTCTTCTACATGTTGATAGAGAGAGAGAAGAGAGAGGAGAGAGATTGAGATTTCGTAGGGAATATAAAATTAAGTGGATGTTAATATATAATTGTAGAAGGAATAATAAGTTAAAGTAAGTGAGATAAGATATTTATTAATCATATAAATATAATATTTCGATATACAAATACGGCCAAGTCTTGAATTTTTTTTAAGATTATCTTTGTTTTTTTATGAGTTTACTTGAGTTTGTGAAGTTCTAATATAATATTTGTTATTGATGACTCTTTTAGTTTGTAAATCATTAGGAAAACAGTTACCCATTTAATATATACAAATATACATAAAAATAATATTAATTAATATTTTAAATTAATGGAAAAAGACAACACTATTTTAATCTTTTGATTGCCTATCAAAATTTTGTAATTAATATTTAATGTTATTAACCGAATGCAAACAAAATATCTATAGTTTACGCAATTTTTTTATGAAATAAATTAAAAGGTTAAAAAAAAACAATATGATGTTGGAAATTAAAAGCACAACGACTGTGGGTGAAAATAATATCAACGTTTTTCAATATTTATGTTCATGTTGGTCATGGTGGAATTAATATAGTTATTGATATGGTCGCAATTCATTCTTTAAAACTATATATAGTTTTTTAAGTTGTATGGAAGAATTATTTGGATTACCATTTATTTTAGAGATAATGAATTTATTGATTGTAATTTAGAAATGGTTTCATGTATTCATTCGAAATGATTAGAACTTTATTCATTTTAGAATAAGATACTATTTCCTCTTTTTTTATGTCATATTTTTGTAGGAGATACACACATATATATATATATATTAATAAAACAATGAAAATGATAAAAAAATAATTTTACTTTTTGACTAATGATTACAATAATAAAATAAAGTAAATATATAATTCTTAAAATAAACCCATAAAAATTTTACAATTTTGTAATAATTTTTTAAAAAATTATAAAAACTTCTTGTATTTTAAAACGAAACGTATTTGATCTTATGAAATATTAATCTAAAACCCCTAAATTATGTCTCTATATTGTGTACAAAAAAATATATTTCTTTTTTATATTTTTGTTATATAAAAAAATCCGTATTAATTTTTGTGGCATACCATAAATAAATATTTAGATATGGTGGTAGAAGCCGCCGCCGACCCACTTAGTTGATTGGCCGATTTGTATATTTTTTTGTAAACTTAAAAAAATCAGTATAATAACTTAAAACATGTAATTTAGAAATAACAAAATAAAATAAAGAAATCATGGTTCCCTCTTATTAAGCTGACTCATGTAGTCGCGTTGAAAAGATTTTCAATAATAGTACGATAATTATTATTAATTGGCAATTTATAAAAACGGTCGAATAATAACAATTTCATAAAATTGGTAGACAGATTAATAATATTAATTTTGGGGAGTAAATAAAAGTTCGTTGCAGTGGTGTCGTTAGCCAATAAAATCCACGTCGCAGTGTCACACGGACACCGTACTCCGTTTTCGACAGAGAGCTGAATGACGTAATAAGTGACGTCAAAATTAATCCTAATTTTGATACCATGTAATTAAAGAATATTATATGGTTTTAGATACCATGTAACATTTGAGAGAAAAAAATACCATGTAACATTAATACTTTCTTGGTTTTACTTACTGTTTTAGAAAAATAAATATTTTATATTATAGGGTATTCTATATTTTAATGAAAGAAAATTTATATATTTGAATTATTTTTATGTTAGTTTTTCCGTATCAATGCACGTTTAATAAAAAAAGACTTACATTAAATAAACGAGAATATTTAAGACGTGCTTACTTAACCAAAATATCATCAAAAAAAAAAACCGTGGGAAAATTATCTACCCATCATTTTTCTACAACAATTTAAGCCTTAATGTTGTTTTTATAATAAGATATTTATATCATACAAAAAACCGTGAGAATATTATCTACCCATCATTACGGCCTTAATCGATGCAAGACTCAAGAGTCACTCATACGTATAAAACATTCTTAATTATTTTCAGTAAATATTGGTATATAACAAAAAAACATACAAAAAGGTTAGATATATCATATATATGCCGATCATATTCATAAAAAAAAAAACATTGTAACATGCTTTGTATTCTTCTTTAAACCTCTAAATTTTGCCTATATGCAGGTTTGCTTATATTTTCTTTTTTTCTTTTCTTTTTTTACATTAACATTTAGTATATGAATAAAAAGACGAAGCTTTTTTCGAACCACCTCGTCGCAAAATGCTTTCGAATTGGTTTCTGTTGATTATCATCTCCGTGGAGTGTGAGATTGATAGTGATCTGAGAAAGATGAACAAGAGCCAGAGGAGCCTCTTGATCCTTCAGAATATATTGGCGAATCTAACAGATCCTGTAAGGCTTGATTCTCACTCGATGAACTTGGAGTTTCTGTCAAAAAAACATAAGAAACAATACTGAGTTTTCGAGGTATATGATGAGATTTAAGTCTTGAGATTTAACAAGTTTTACCAAACAGTGTCTTGAGAGATGGTTTCTTTGCTGTTTTAGTCTTCCGTTTCAGTTCCGCTGCAAGAGTTGTGTTATGACTTTAGATAAGTAACTCCGGGAAAAATTTGTTAACTATAACTAGGGCTGGGCATTCGTTCGGGTTCGGTACTTTAGATTATTCGGTTCATTCGGTTTCATGACATAGGATCCGTTTGGTTCTTTGAAGATTTATGGGTTCGGGTTCAGATACTTGAGAGGAAGATCCGAAAAACGTAAAATTACCCAAAAAACCAAAAAAATACTCGAAAAAACTAAAAAAATACCAAAAAAAAAGTATGGTTACTTTTGGATAGCCAATGGATATCGGTTCGGATCCGGTTACTACCCGATATCCATGGATCATGTGTTTAAGATTCAATCGTTACTTTACGCTGGTTCCGGTTTGATTCCGGACCCCTTTTGTCGGTTCGGGTTTAGTTCCTCGATTCCGGTTTTTATGCCCAACCCTAACTATAACAATGGTTTTTAAATCTTGAACTTTAATAAACAAAGTTTGAACATAGAATTAAACTTTAATTTCAAAACTTCACCAAAAAATATAATTCAAATTTGGATTATACTATAATTTCAAGTTTAAACTTGAAATTTCGGTTTAAAAACCCCGGTTATTATGGTTTACTGTTAAAAAGCCCAAAGTTCAGAGTTTGAAAAAACATTTTTATAGTTTTGAAGGTTTTTTTTCACTAATAAGAGAAAATTCAATGTCTAAAATACTATTTTCCCTTAATGTAAAATAAAGAAATTACTTACCCATGCCAGGAATATGGTGTTCATCAACGATCTCCATATTTTTAAATGTATATCCAAAGAAATTAACATCTTTCGATGGCAACATCTGTAATAAATTGGTATGAATCATAAGAGAGCTCAATTGAATATTCCGTTAGTGAAAAAGAGTGAGGAGATTTATGTACTTTTCTCCAGGGACCAGACTTTGCAGAGGTTTCTGAAGTAGACGGGACCTGTTCAGATAAAAAAACTAATGAATATTTACAAGAAATTGTTAGAAGAAAGAAGTAATATGAAATCAAACCAAACCTCGTCGAATTTTTCGAAGTTTTGAGTATCCAGTTCATGTTTCACTTCTGGTATATACGGAGCAGTTATCTCGTATAGTCTTTCCCATTCGATTCCGGTAAACCAAGGATGTGCCTTTAATGGACAACAAGTGAGATACATTCATGTGAGATTATAAATCTAAAATTTTACTTTTGTGTTGGTAGCAAAAGAGGATAAAGTAGAGTACTTTGATTTCATGAACTCCTTTAGTTCCAAGCCTGTTTTCGACATTGCAAAGTAGTCTTCGAATGAGATCTTTAGCTTCGATGGAGAGAATTACTTCATCAGGGAATTTCAAAGAGTGTTTCCAGTTTACAATCTGCAGAGATGAACTGAGGAATTGTTTGATAAATGAATACTAGAGATAGTCTTGGATCATGCCATAACACATACAGTACTAGTCCATCTTGTACAATATCTTATATCAAACCAGAGGCAATAATGTACCCAGAAGGATTATTAAAGACGATAAATGCATACCTTTCTACATGTTGCTAAAGGCTCTTCGGCATAGAATGGTGGAAACCCGACAAGCATCTCGAACATGATTGCTCCAAGGGACCACCTATTGCAAAAGAGTTTTAGAATACAAAATTGAATAGTTGATTTGTATGATGTAATACACGAGGGTTTAGTTCACTAACCAATCACACTCCATCCCATAACCTTTCTTCAGCAACACCTCAGGGGCAATGTAATCGGGAGTGCCTACGGTAGAAAAAGCCTGAATGTGTACATGGAAGAGCAGTGTTAATATGGAAATGATATAAACCAGAGGTAATATAAATAACATTGAATACAACACTCTCAAGGAGATTAAGGCACAATAGGCATTACTCCTAGACATAAGGGAATCAGGTCAATACCAGGGTTCTTCTGTTTTGTTGCCAATGTAACAGCTGTTCCTGCTGAGTTCGCTTAGGTGCAGAAGGGGGTCTGGAGAGTCGATCATGTTCTACTGTAGGCCTAGTATTCCTCTCAACTATCTCCGCCTTGAAATCCGGAAAGTTTTTGGTTTCAAGAGATTTGCTCAATCCAAAATCCGAAAGCTTGATATGGCCATTACGAGTAATCAACAAATTATCAGGCTTTATATCCCTAGAAAATCAAAGGAAGAAAATGAAGTTAAATTATCATCATATATCAATTGCAAGTTTAATCACAAACACTGAAAGAAAGGACCCCAAAAAGAAAAGATTCTTGACAAAGATTGAACAAGTAATAAATTTGATCGCAGTGGATGTCAAGTTAAAGGGGGGAAAAAGTACAATGTGAGAAGTTACAAGGGTCAGTTGTAAGAACCTGTGGACGTAGTTATGTCTGTGTATAGACTCAATAGCCAGGATTGTCTGAGCCACATAAAATCGAGCCTCATCTTCCAGCAAGGTATCTTTTCGCATCAGCAATGTCATCATATCACCTCCAGGGAGGTATTCCATAATAAGATACAAATGTTCATCATCTTGGAAAGAGTAGCGAAGCTTGACAATGAAAGGACTATCGACTTCAGCAAGCACATTTCTTTCAGCTTTAACATGTTCTACCTGAAATTTATGACACAGAGAGTGGTTAATGTTTTTAAGAGGATGTAAGAGTGTTGAATATGAGTTACTAATTTGATCACGACTGAGAGATGTAAAGATGCTATGAAACATGCATTACCTGCCCTCTTCGAAGCATCTCGGATTTCTTTAGCTTTTTCATCGCAAACACACTGCCAGAAGATGTTTCCCTACAAATCCTTACCTGTACAGAAATGCCATATCTTGTATATAAATAAACCATCAAAATCAGTAATGGAAGCATCAGTAAGTAGATAGAGAATAATAAGTAGGAAAAGACCAAAAAGAAGCAATAACAAAATTCCAAATTTGAAATGCATGATTGTAGCAATGATCAATGAGGATGATGGTAAAGACATGAAATTAGCTAAAGCTTACAAAAAGATGTGAAAAAAAGAGAGGCAACGAGGATAACTTGTAAAGAGAAATACCTCTCCGAAAGCACCCCGGCCAATGATACTGAGCAATTCAAAATCATCAACTCCCTTTTTATGTCTTTGAAGACGGCTAAACTCCTTCTCCTTTTTCTCAAAATTTTTCAATATATTCATTTTGTCTTCATCAGGAACATCAGCATCAGCTAAGTTTTTCTCCAAAATGCTCCGTCTGTAATCAAGAAGCAAGCTGATATCAAAAAATTTATTTTAACAACCAAAGGGCAAGAAATAAAGTTTGGTTGCCACATGAACATACCGCTCTTTTCTCTCCTGCATACTCTTCATCTTAGTTTTATAATGATTCTCTATGTATTGCTTTGCTGCAGCAACTTTCTGTTTTGTAGCATTTGATGGAGCATCATTCGTTGGTGGTTTCCCAATATTCTTCACATTCCCCTCTTGTCCCCTTTTGGTAGGACTGGATTTATCAGGTTTCTGTTGCCGCATTAAGAACCAACTCCTTGTAGACTCCGTAGCCATTTCAAGCCAATATAAACCCAATCTAAATTACAGTATACGCTGCATGACTGCAGAAAAGCAAAAGAAATTCGTGCGATTATTAATGGTTAAAGAACCCCAAAGAGAAACCTAACTGTTTCAAACATAAACATCAAGGTGAGAGCTGCACAATGCATCACATAGCATCTAGACGCTGTTCAGGGTTTAAGAAATGAAATCTTCATACATATTATGTTTTAATCGATGAGAAATTATTGATTTACAACACCGGTTAGCACCAAGAAATTCTCCATAACTTCCGGGAACATGACAAACTTTCACTCCAAGACAAACTAGTACATGATTAAGGATTACGCATGCATATAATTTCAAAAACTCGATTAGAATCAATATGTGAAAACATCAGAAAACCAAACAGATTTCGACTCTTGGACGAACTTCGATTCAAATAGTTTACAAACTCAAATTTCCGAAGTCAAACTGGTAAAACAATAACCTAAAACTCCATCGGAAGATGAAAGGATCAAAGAAACTTACATCAACAACAATCGGAGATATGATTATAGCTCGTTGAAATCGAACTCTTGCTTAACGCATTCACTTCAAATAAAACTGCAAAACGAAAATTTATTTTTCTGGTTGTGTTTATTTTTAATTTAAAAAAAAACTCTCAAAATGAAGAACAAATCAAATTAGGAACTAATAACGTATTGGGTAAAGGGTATTTTGGTCAGAAGTGATAAAAAAACTTGAGCAGTAAAACTAAACGCCGTTTAAAAAACTTTACTGTCACAATCGACTCGGGTGGCTGAGATAAACGCGACCGGTAAAAACCCGCTGTTTGACACGTGTCACTTTATTGTTGGGCCTTGTTTTGCCTACCAAACGTGACAGCACGACGGAAAACAACTTCCTCGCGATTTGGATAAAACGCGTTTTTTATTGGTTATATACGATCGTAACTGTTCGTATATATGACGCGTGTTTTGGTGATAAGTGGGCCAATTAAAAGCCCGTTAAGGCCCATATAGATCATTTAGGTGTTGATTGTAATATTAAAAATATACGGGGTTTTCATGTAAAACTTTTTAATTTAAGGGATTAAAGTTTGATTAACCAGTTTTGCTTCTCATTTGGTTGATTATTCTCACTTCTCAGATTTCTGAGTTTGGAGTTAGACGCGGATCTGTGAGATCTAGAGGAGGAAGAAGGAGAAGAAGCTGACAATGGCAACCATGGCGGCAGGACCAGATCACCTCTTCAATTTGAGGAACAACTTTTACTTGGGAGCTTATCAAGCGGCGATCAACAATAGCGAGATCCCTAGCCTCTCCCAGGAGGATGTGATTGAGCGCGACTGCCTCGTCTTCCGCTCTTACATCGCCCTTGGTAGCTACCAGGTTAGCCTCTTTCTCGAAAATGTCTCCTTATTTATATTGGAATTTCGATTTTCTTTGATATTGGGATCTGATTACATTTTTTCTAATTTTGTGTTCACAGCTTGTTATCAGTGAGATCGACGAAGCGGCGGCTACTCCTCTACAGGCAGTCAAACTTCTGGCTATGTATTTATCAAGTCCTGAAAATAAGGTAATAATTCTGGAGATTTTGAGTTATAGGTTCTCTCCTTTTGATATGAAAAACGCTTCGATTGATGTTCCTGAACATGTGTTTAGCGGAATCTCAATTGTGTAAGAGATCCAAAATTCATTTGTTCTTCTTATTTGTTAGATGCTTTGTTGAATACATTTGTTTGTGCTTGTGATCAGGAATCAACCATTTCAAGCTTAAGGGAATGGTTAGCAGATTCAACTATAGGAAACAATGCTATTTTGCGTTTGATTGCTGGTACTATATTCATGCATGAGGAAGACTATAATGAGGCTCTGAAGCACACTCATGCTGGAGGAACAATGGATCTGTGAGCTTTTAGATTGGTTTTTTCTGTGCAATCACTCTTGTTACATTGATTGTACTATATCTAAGCTGCATTACCTAGCTTATTGATTATTGTTCTGTGCATTTTTAGGCATGCTTTGAATGTCCAGATATTCATTAAGATGCACAGATCAGATTATGCAGAGAAGCAGCTAAGAGTAATGCAACAAATTGATGAAGACCACACACTCACTCAACTTGCTAACGCATGGTTAAACCTGGCAGTGGTATGATATGATATATGTTATTATCTGTTTCTTTTGCATATAGTGCAGAGAGATATCGTTGGTATTCCAAATTCCTAACTATAAAGTGTTGTGTGATCTCAGGGTGGTTCCAAGATACAGGAAGCTTATCTAATTTTCCAGGATTTCTCTGAGAAATACCCAATGACAAGCTTGATCTTGAACGGCAAAGCAGTTTGCTGCATGCATATGGGCAACTTTGAGGAAGCTGAAACGCTATTGCTTGAAGCACTCAACAAGGTGCGTCATTAACTTACACTTGCTTACCTTAAATCTTTATTGATTCAACGCATCCTTGTCTTCATGTATCTAATATTCTGATCCAGTGTTCTAAAAGTCAAGCTTAGACCCGCCTAGATTCTGATTAGTCCTGCATCCGCCTAAGCACCGATTTCTTATTAACAGTAGAAAAATACGAGATTTGTTTGTAGTGATTAGTCATCTTGTGTCTAATTAGTAAAGTGTGTTTCTTTTTAATTCCAAAACAATACCACTTTTAAACAGCGAAAAATACCTAAATTTATATGGATTCAAGTAAACTTTTATTGTTTTCAACTTATGATGATTGTACATTTAGTTTTATACATTGATATTTAGTTTTGACTATGTCTTAAAAATATTTAGTTAAAAAAATTATGTATCATTATAATATTTAAATCTATTCACAAAATATAGTTAGGTTATCTTTTAACGTCTAGCCCTCCACTAGTCGTTCTAGGCCTGACTAGTACCTTGTGCTGATCTCATTTTCAACCCTGTTTTCTAGTGTAAAATGGACAAGTTTTTGAATTTCATATATATATATATGTGATCATTACAGGATGCTAAAGACCCAGAAACTCTTGCGAATTTAGTTGTATGCAGTCTTCATGTTGGAAAAGCATCTTCTCGCTATCTAAGGTAAGCAATCATGTGATCTATTTCCTGCAATTTGCACAAATAGCTTCTCATACTTAACCTTCAATTTCCTATAACAATGGAGTATTATTATTATTATCTAATCCTTTTTTGCAGTCAGCTGAAACTTTCACATCCAGAACATGTACTGGTGAAGCGTGCTGCATCGGCAGAAGAGAACTTCGAGAGAGCTCTTCAATCGTTTGCTTGAAGAACTCAATCTAATGAGAAACGATTTGGTTTCAATCTTACAAGATCCAAACATCAGATTCATACCAGTCCTTGTCTTCTAATATCAGTGTATGAAACGGATTTTTTCCTATTGGATATGTTAATGCATTAATTGTCTTTTTGAGTTTTGAAATTGGACCAGAACTAGAGATTTTGTTTCATGAATTAGAAGTACACAAACACTATCAAAACTGACTCCAACCAAGCCGTACCGAATAAGTAGGAGCCGTACCGAATAAGTAGGGGTGGGCACGAGATGCCTATAACTTTGTTTTCGCTTTGGATCCTGAAAATTTTAAGAGTTTTCACAACCAGGTTTGGAAAATTATGTACACGTACAAAAAGAAAAGCCAAAGAAGCTGAGTTATTAATTTAGTGTTCCGCATTCGGTTTGTTTGGATTTATTCGGTTCAGTTGTATTCGGGTTTGGTTTATTTGCTTTTCAAAAACTGAAACCAAATCAAACTTAAACTAATTTTGGTTTGGTTTGGTTCGGTTTTAGGTTAATTCGCTTCGGTTTTATGTTCGGTTTTTTCGGATTAAGTTAGTTTATAATGTGAAAAAAAATTAGACAAATAACATAGTTTTTACTTTCAAAATAGAAAAATAATTGTTTAATTAAAAATCATCCGAAAAATTCAAATATCCAAAATTAAAATTTTTAAAACATATAAAATATATTATATTTATTTTATAAGTAATTTTGATAAATAATATTCAAGTAATCGGTTTTGTTCCGGTTATTATTCAAGTTCGATTAAAACCAAACCAAACAATTTAAAAAATCAAACCATTCAGATTTTTATCAAAACCCAAACCAAACAAAAATTTTTGGTTTGGTTCGGTTTGAATTTTTTCCCAGTCCTACTTATTATGACAGTATTTTTTTCAAAGAGGTACACATAACATAAGATAAAATCAATGGCTACTTCGTTGCTAAGATGAATCTAACGCCATTACAAAATCAAATATTAATTAACAGTAATCAAACAAAATCTCCTTACTAATATGCATATAAATATCATATATTATATATTTATATATATGTAACATAACTCATCATCTCTTTCCCCTCCTAAAACCCCATCCTCCAATCAAAATCTCCAGCAATCATCATCATCATCATCATCATCATCATCATCATATCTTCTCCCTTCAAGTTCCAAACCAATCCATCACCAAACAAATGATCAACAAAGTCAGTAAACTGATACCGAAGAAGACGAGCCATAGCCATCACGGTGCAGCTTCTGCCATCTCCAAGCTGTCTCAAGACTCTCTTTAAGATTTGTGTACTGAGCTGTCCAATTCAGTTCCTTCTTAATCTTGCTTGGATCACTGTAAACTTCTGCATAATCTCCAGGTCGTCTTGGTAAGTAATCAATCTTGATCTCTACTCCGGTCGCTTTCTTACAAGCCTCAACAAACTCTTTAACTGAACTACCTGTACTCCATACCATTAAAAGAAACACATGTTTCAAACAAAAACCACAAAAGTGTTGTTGTTGTTCTGTTCTGAAGATTTGATGAACAAAAAAATCAAGATTTGATGAAAATTCAGTACCTTTTCCTGTACCGACATTGTAGATTCCAACTTTACGAGGTTTTGCCTTTTCGAGAGCTTTAACATGTGCATCAACTAAGTCAGTTACATCAATGTAATCTCGTACACAAGTCCCATCTGAGGTTTTGTAGTCTGTTCCTTTGATCTTGAAGTTAAAAAAAAAACAAGAAAAAGTTAAAAACAAAGTTGTGTTTTTGGATCTATGATTAGAGAAGATTAAAAGCTTATGGCCATGTGATGTAAACTGATATGATCTTTTTGCTTTATTAAAGAAAACTATATAATAAGTCTTCTCAATTATGTTAGTTGCTCAGCTGTTAAATTACTACTTTTTCAGCTTTTGTATACATTTTCAACATGTTCTAGAGCATGTGCCTCCTAAATTCACAAATAAAAAAATGATTTCGAAAAGGATTAAGAACAATGATTAGAATCAGACAGATCCTAGCTGTGATGAATGACTAATTATCCAAAGGATAAGTCTCAGAATCGCGATAAAACTGCTTTAACTTCAGATTTTAAGCAGCATCTTTATAATGTGTGTGTGTGTGTGTGTTAAGGATTCAAGCAAGTTCATGAGTTGAAGAAAATGATTACCTGCAAGCCAGGCATGATACCACGCGCAGCGTCAAAGCAAGCACCAGAGATTCTCCCGTGCTCTCGAAGTTCAGGTCTTGGGGCTTCACCTAATCTACCCTCTGGATCAGACCCAATGACATTGAAATACCTGAAAAAAATCAGTTAAGATCACAAACTCAACTTCAAGAAAGAGTAACCAAAACAAAACCACTAAACTCATGAGTATCAATAAGCAAAACCTTAGAATCATAACCGCCATATCTGAGTTTTTCGAGAAATCCAAGATGATATCTTCTGCCATCTTCTTAGCTTTTCCATATGGATTTATCGGTACCTGAAATGTCATGTTTTAGGTACGTTAGAGAGTATAACATAAGCTTAGCTATACAAATTCAAGAAACAAAATGTGTTACCTGAGGAGTTTCTTCTGTAATTGGCATGGTATCAGGCTCCCCATAAGTTGCACATGTACTTGAATATATCAAATTCTTAACTCCATGAGCAGCCATGGTCTCCAATACTACTAACGTGTTCGACGTTATATTATGATAATACCTGTAATGAAAATACCATAGATTACTTCTTCCAAATCTACCCAACAAAGAAAAATCAATCATTTTCTAGCTCAAAACTCACTTGAGAGGAAATTGTGTACTTTCCCCAACATAAGCAACAGCAGCAAAATGCATCACAGCATCAAAAGCATTCTCTGTAAATATCTTATTCACCTGAAAATCTCTGTTAAGTAAACAAACTTGCTTAATCATGTATTAGACTATACAATCATGGTGAAAAAAGGATACAGCTTTTGCATCTCCAAGATCAGCATAAATAAATTGAAGTCTTCCAGGTTCTGGAAACAGTTCTTGCAAAATCTTGACTGCACCTAGATTCCCACGAGATAGATTATCCTGTTATGAAGCACCAAGATTACTTTCTTGATATCAATACAATAAAAGAAAACTCATAAGCCGAAAAAAATGAGCTTAAATCCATGGAAATCAAAGAAGATACCACAATAGTTACTCGGTATGAATCCTTTAAAAGCCTTAGAGCTGCATGAGAACCGATATAACCAGCTCCACCAGTGACTAGAACATGTGTAACACCTGGCTCACGCTGCGAAAACTGCACAAAAATGGAAGAAACTTATCAGAAACTCGATGTTTCGAGACTAAAAGCTGAAGCAAAGGACAAAAAGAAACTATACCACACTAGGAGTATTGAATGTTGGAGATTGCTTAAGCATGAAAATGCACAATGCTGTAAGAGAAGCAGCTAAAAGAATCTTTCCAAAGTAACTGTTTTTCCTCTTGGGGTCTGCGTAATCCAATCCTACACTCCCAAAATCACCAAAATCTGTGAATTTTTGCATACAAATTAGAATAACCAGCAGCAAAACAAACAAAAAGATTCCAATTTTGAAACTCCAAGCCTCATAAAACTTCAAATTTCATAATCAACCAAACAAAACACTTCAGATTATCAAAGAACTACTCAAAGTATATTGCAAGAATCTAAAGATTTCTCACCTCCAAGAGACATAGATCTGTTTTGTCTTCCCTGACTTCTTGCTCGAGCAAAATTGAACATTTTTTTATTCACTTCAGCTATTTAAGTTGATCAGTAATCCCCTAATATAGCTGCAAAACACCAAACTTGACTTATATCTGTTTTCTAAAAACCCCAAAAATATTTTTAAAATATCAAATCTGTATATAAACTGTAGCATCAGAACACAGACAAGAGCAAAAAAATCTTGTTGTCGACCAATTAAAGGAGTGATAAAGAAAGCAGAAAATGGAGCTGTAAATGACATTAATGAGTAATGATGGACCTGCAAAATGTTCCTGGAAAATCAAGAACAGTAACGAAAGTTTTACAAAAAATTAACTGAATTACAGAGCAATTTTAAAGATCTATGGAAGCTTAATTTGAAATATTTAACATATAAAAAAAATGTATAAAAAAAGTATCACTAGATTGGGGAAACTATTGTCGGTCCCATGAAAAAATGACAATTTAGACTAATTTCGAAAAAATCAAATTAAAGAAAAAACCAAAAAAAAAATGAATAAAGACCTAACCTTCCAATAAGTGACGAAGCTAAATTTCGAAATTAAACAGGAAAAGATCTGAATTTTGTGAAGTTTGGAAATTGAAAAACCCTAGAAAAGAGGGATAATGTAGAGAAATCTGAACAAGAAATGGAAGGGAAGAAGTGACTATCTTTAAAATCAACCAATAAGGTTAAAAAACGTACCTGAAGAAGAAAACAAAGAAAAGGGCATTAATGGCGGCTCACGTGTACCCAAAACAGGGCACCAGCTTTTTGTTAGGATCTTTCTATGGGGTTTTCTGGAGAAACGAGACGAACCAACCAAAATTGGAGAAAACCCCAAAAATGATCGAAAGCGTGAGTGAATAAGAGAGAGAAATCGGTCGAATTTTGGCGTGGGGATATGAGAAAAGATTCAATTTTTGAAGTATAAAGTGGATTTTGAGCAAGAGGGGAAAACGTAGGATGAAGAAAGAGAATAGTCTCGTGGGCGTTTCCCTGTGAAGGCGAGCTAAGCAAAGCAAAGCGAGCACGAGAAAGAGAGAGAGAGAAGGCGGAATTTTCTCGGTTTTAAGATGTTGAAGAAAAAGTAAAGTTGAAAAAAAGTGAAATTTTATTTAAGTATTAAAATAAAAATATATTTGACTTTTTTGTCAGCTTTTTTTTTAATTAAAATTAAAATTAAAACATTGACACGTAACGAGAATTATGGTACATACATGTATACTCTTTCTTTGTATTATAATCAATGTATTACATTTTAATTCTTGTTGTTAGTATTAAATGTTGTTATCACATTTGGTGAAAAACTCTAATTAAAATGGTTTATAAATTTTAAAATCTTATAACCAATTCTTTAAACAATGAACTTTAGTAATTGGATTTTATGAATTGAAATCAAACTCTAAAATTTTAATTTTAAATTAAATTCAAAAATACAGTCTAATTTTATGGGAATTACATTGTAATTTCAGGATCTAATTTGAAATTATGATATCAAAAATTGGGTTACCATGGTTAAAGTTTAAAACATTGAAGTTATCGAAGTTTAATTTTAAACTTACATTATTCACTTTACAAAAAAAAAAACTTATGTTATTTTTATAATTAAAACTTTTTTTGGCCAAATAAAGGTAATTTATGATTTTTATAACTAAAACATTTTTATAATCAGTGGGGCTCGTGAATATTGTAAAGACCAATGCTTAAATAAGAGTTTTAAGCATTTGTTTTGACACAAAAACATATAATAGTGAGGTTAAGCACCTCCTAAACATCTCCAATGGAAATGCCCTTAATATGTTACATTAACTTCAATAATTTCGATTAAAAAATATATAATATATATATGGATGAAACAAATTATTTCTGTGTCAAAATATTTAATGTTTTAGATTTAATTTTTGTTTTTAAAT
>KE151745.1:130852-159653 GCA_000411095.1 Aethionema arabicum | reverse complement strand
CATTACATATATACAAGACAAAGGTGGCATACTTGAAGATAATATGGTTTTAGAGAAGACTACGCAGGTATAGAATTTTACACATAAAATCAAACAAAATTTATATTTCATTAATTTTAAAAGACAAATAATGAGTGTTTGATGTTGTGCAATATCATTTTTCAAATATTATATGTGATTTATTTTGAAAAAATCATGAATTGCTTTGAAATTTTGACTACTTTGTCATATACCACGGGCAATTTGTTTGATTTTTAAAACTCTTTACTAAAATAATTTAAAAAAATTACAATTATTGAGAAAAATAATTACTAATTTTAAATTTAAAATATTATATTACATTTTACAAAAATAATAAATAGTTACCAAATGGATTTAACTAACTAAAATGCCTAAAAATTCTCTATGATTGAGATTAAGTTATATTCTTGTGTTTGACAGGATTTTATAATTTCTGCGCAAATGTTGTTCTCGATGGAAATAAAACCAACTTGTGCTTGTGGAATACTGTAGGTGAGTTTAAGTTTAGATCTAAAGGTCTTTTCTTTTTTGTTCCTGAAGATCAAAGTTGGTTTACCATATTTTACAATTTTAATAAATCACAATTTATAAATTTAAAATTTCAAATTTAGAATTGAAAAACAAAACAAATCTAATTTAAAAAATTGACATAACAATTTGCCCCTGCATAGCAGGGGCCACAAACTAGTAAATATATAAATACACATGAGAAACCCGTAAAAATAGCATTTTCTAATATATTGGAGAAAATTACGTGTCCACAAAAACATGTGGTTCAATAGAAAAAGCTATTTCCACGGACTCATTAATAAAAAAAGAGAATTAATGAGTAATTACAGTTGATATTTGAAACAATGTTTTATAAATTATAAATAATATTTATAAATGATATTTCAAGCAATATTTTAAATACGACGAAATAAACCAAACTAATATTTAATTGATGATTTTGCAGATCGTAGGCTTCATATTGGGCCTATGTTTTGTCATATTAGCCCATTAAGCCATAGCGTTGCTTTGGATTTTAACCGGATCAAACCGAAACCGGTTCGGATAATCGAACCGGAACCGGACCTTATGCTAGTCTCTCTCCGTCTCCGTCACTTGTCGGTATAAGGGAAACTCCTAAACCCTAGAAATTCCAGATCGTTGGATTTAGGGTTTTTGGTCTGAGAATGTCAAAGAACTCGGAGAATTCAATTTCCTTTGCTACACCGCGTAATCCACAGAAACTGCAGCAGAATCAGGAGCAATGGATAAGGTTACCATGCATCTCCTCTCTGTTAAGCTCCGATCTCGATCAATTCAGTTACCTTTCCGCTTAGACTTGTGATCTACCATTACAATGCTGATTTCGTGACTCCAAAATAGGCTGTTTCCATGTTAGCACTGAAGCTTACTATTTCAAAACTTGTACTTGACTGTATCTAGGGTTTGAGTCTTTGTTTTACAATTGAATTTATCCCATGGAGATTAGATTTGAGCTCCAGAGACTTTTCAGGTGGAAACCGCAAATGGTTAATTATTGTTGGAATTGTAGCTATTACTCATATCTTGTTGTTCCAATTTCTGTTGCTTGACGGTAACATTAATCTGCCTAACGAGAACAATGGGATGAAGAATCCATCACCAAACACCCTTCTTAGAAGCACCCTTTGCGGTTAATGCTTCAAAGGTTTCTGCTACGTCTCAGGTTTTGGTTTGATTACCGAAGATGATAACAGTCTTGATCTTGAGATATTTCGAGATTCAAAAGATGGTGTCATTGTCAAACAAGTGGATGTAATGGGAAATGAAGAAGTTTCAACCTATGATTATGGAAATCAGACACAAAAGGATTTTCTGAAAACTGAAAATCATAGGTTATCTCTGCAGATTGTGATGAATTTGAACAGTTTTATGTCCAGTTCAGGTTTCTTAGGTGGCCCTGCTATCTCGCTTAGGAATTCAACTGTTTTGGGAACTAGTCCATTGCTTATTTCTAAGAAAATAAAGCAAAAGAAGAAGCGGAGATGTGAAATGCCACCAAAAACTGTTACAAAAAAATATTTTTGTTTCTAATATATTAGAAAAATATGTATCCACAAAAAAAAAGTGGTACAATAGCATTTTCTACTTCTTTTTCCTTTTTTAAAACAGTTCTTTTCCAGAATCGTCAAAACCAAGTTTTTTAAATCAATCAACAAGTTTTGGATCGTTTTTACATAGTTTCATGATTGTGTTCGATTTGCAGGCGATTGACAGTGGTTGCACTCGATTTATTTTTTATTATGAGTGAAAGACATCATTTTTTTTAGACATAAAAAATCTACGAACCGACCATAGTTCTAATTAAAATATAATTCTTTTTCACAATTTTACTTTTATTTTATTTATTATCATGTTAAAATCATAACTTGTTTTTATCGTTTAATTGATTTTATTAATTTGTACGTATTATAAAGAAACACATGATATTAATATTATGAAACCAATATAGTATGTTTCAATATGATCATTTTTACAATAATGATTAAAAAAAAATAGAAAACAACCCAGAAACAAAATTGATAAGATGCAAGTGAATGACCTATTACTTGATTTTTGTCGGTCATATAAGTTTATTAAATTTAGAATAACATTTACCCAACATAACATATATATATATATATATATATATTTATTCCTTTAATTTATTATTCGGTTATAAAACTATAGAAAAATCTAGCAAGGATATTTACATGTACAAAACATTCTTTTGGCAGGTTCAAAATCTTTGCATGTGCATTCAAAAGCATCTCTGTTAAATTTTGCTAAGCAAGCTGCGTTTCCATCTGCTCCACACCTTCCTTCTAAAGGTCTTGTATCACTGCATATTTTTTTGTTTTGACCTTTCACATCTATTAATTCGCATTAACCATACAAAAAAATATATATCAATTTTAGATTCAAAATTAGTAGGGATAACGGTGAAAAAACTCTAAACTTTGTATTTTCGACGAAAGAATTCTAAAGAATAAATTTGACGAAAAACCCCTCAATTTATAGTTTGACAAACAAAATTATGGAGTTTGGTTATTTGACGAAAAAAGTATGAACTTTGAAATTTAGCGAAAAAACTCTAAAGAATACATTTAGCTAAAAACATTATGGAAAATTGGAGATTTATTTAATTACATGTAATAAATTGAGTATTAAACTAGGTATTACGACAGTTAAAGTATTAAAATAGGAGTTTTTGTCAAAAATACAAAATCCATGATTTTTTTCGTCCAATTTCTTTTTCAAAATTTATTTCGCCAAAATAAAAATCTAATTTTTTTTTCACCGCTATCCATTTGATAACCAATCAAAACAAAACTAAAAGAATTGTGTTATCTTACCTTGAACATGACACAAAACAATGGTTATGAAAATGAAAGAAACTATGAACAAAGTTGCAGGTTTCATGGTAGAAGAAATTGGGACAAATGCAAAAAAAACCCTAGGGTTTGGGGTTTTCACCAATTAAACTCTCGCTTTTGAAGAGGTGTNATCATAACTTGTTTTTATCGTTTAATTGATTTTATTAATTTGTACGTATTATAAAGAAACACATGATATTAATATTATGAAACCAATATAGTATGTTTCAATATGATCATTTTTACAATAATGATTAAAAAAAAATAGAAAACAACCCAGAAACAAAATTGATAAGATGCAAGTGAATGACCTATTACTTGATTTTTGTCGGTCATATAAGTTTATTAAATTTAGAATAACATTTACCCAACATAACATATATATATATATATATATATATACTTATTCCTTTAATTTAATTATTCGGTTATAAAACTATAGAAAAATCTAGCAAGGATATTTACATGTACAAAGATGTGAGTCTGCGACCTTAGTCTTTATATCATAACCATTTTCGCATTTACATTCAAAAGCATTTCTCTTAAACTTTTCTATGCAAAATGCATTGCCGTTTGCTGCTGGGCACTCTCCTGGAGAAAATTCTGTAGTATTGGTGCAATCTTTGGCTTCCACATCTATTAATTCGTATTGAACATTAAAAAATATATCAATTTAATATTCAAAATCTCTAAAAAAAAAAAAAAAGACCTATTAATTTTGAGAAATGGTCAAAAATAACATCTGAAAATGTCATATTTTCATTTATGGCATTTCAAATCTTACATTTTTATTTTTAGACAAAAATATCATTTTCATTAAATTTTGTGTTTTTTTTTAAAGAGAAACTAAACGAATATTAAAAATTTGAGGGTATTTGTGTCAATTAAGACATTATAAATTGCTATTTTTGTTAAAAATTGAATTTAATTGTCGTTTTTGCAAAAGATGTGATTTTAGTGTCATTTTTGAAATTCCCCCTTTAATTTTATTTATGGCAATATGATTAGAGTTGGGCATTCAGATATCTATTCAATTTCGGTTCGATACAAAAATAATATTATTTTTGTATAATTTTGTTATTAAGTGTGTTAAACATCTCACATTAAAAAACGGAGTATATTTTAAAAAAAAACTAAAAGGATCGTGATACATTTACCTTGAACATGACACAAAACAATAGATATGAAAATGAAAGAAACCATGAATAAAGTTGGAGGCTTCATGATTGAAGAAATTCAATAAAGAAATTTTAAATTTTTTTTTTTTTTTTTATATAAAAAGCTCTTTTTCACTATTTAACTTGTTGTTATTGTAATATGTTTCTTTTTGTCAAAAAGAATAACATATAAATACACATGAAAACTGACTAAAATTAGCACGAAACAAATATGTACCCACACACTATAATAGTAAAGCTATTTCCACGGACTCATTTACAAAGTAAAGAGAACTAATATTTAGTAACTAATAATTAATTATTAATGATAAATTATATTTTATTTTACGGTAATTTCTTTTCTCCTTTAACTTTGTAGTGACTATTTCAAACTAGTTTTTAAATAAGACGAATTAAATCAAACTAATATTTAGGAACTGTAGTAATTTTTGGTGTTAGTTTTGAAATTAAAATCTAATTTTGTATTTAGAGTTCAATTTTTATTTAAAAAAATTCAATTTAATTTTAAAAACCGATAATAAAAGTTTAAAAACCATTTTAATAATTAAAAGTTTTTCATTAAACAATTATGAATAAAGATAAAGATATAAAATATCATCATCCTTAATATTTACTCTTTATTTTCCATTTCTTATAAAATCTTACACAAAATTAAATTTTGTAGACACATTCTAAAACACAACTTTCTTTTCCTTATCTTACTTCAAGTTACAATTCAACTTTAGATCACTTGTGTTCTGTTCTTGAGAAACTCTTTACAAGAAGTCAATAAATTCCCCAAAACCCAATCAGAAGCATCACTTCTCGATCCCACCACTCTGTTCACATCATCCATTAACCTCAAAACTGAATCTTCCTCAAACCTGAACGAGTTCTGTTTCAACAATTTAGACCAAGCAGAACTCGAAAACGCCTGCAACTCAGTTTCTTCAATGTTTCCATTGAGATCATCAATGGAGGATATTGCAGAAACATAGTCACCAATCTCCAGTTTCCTGCAGAATCTTTCTTTGATTAGAGATGGTGGTTGCTTCCTCCGGTTTCTTCGCAAGTGTTCACAAGTAGCTTCCATCACTTCTTCCTGATCACACATTTACAAGTTTTCAGACAAAGATAAGATAAGATTGGAATGTTCTAGAAGTTTCCATTTACCTTTCCTGCTCTGCTTGCTTCAAGAACCATCCGGAGATGGCGTTTTGCATTGAAATGGTATCCATGGTGTAACATTTGAGTATAAGCATAACTGAAATCATCCCAATTCTTATGTTCTGCACATGCTTCTAGCATCGTGTTGAATGAGTAAGTGTCTGGTAACACTTTTGATTTATAATCTGAACCATTTCTTATATGATCTCCATCTTCTGAAATCTTCTTGAAAATTTCTTTGGCTTCTTTAAATAATCCGCCTTGTAGATATCCTTTAAGCATTATGTTGTAAGTGACAAGATTTGGGTTGCAGACTTCTTTCATTTGATCGAATATGTAAGCTGCGTTCTTGATGTTTCCTGAGTCCAGACAGGCTTGGATTAGACCAGTGTAGGTTACAACGAGCGGCTTACTCGCAACTCTACATATCTTCTTGACCTGTGATCAAGATCAGCTCTTTAAGAACCAATACTCAAACAGAATCAAGACACTGTTTTACAAGAATTACCAGATCAAGCCCTTCGTCGCATCTTCCTGCGCTACAGAAACAGCGAGAGAGGTCGTAGTAAAGAGCAGCCGAACCAACAATACCACGACGTTCCATGTCCTGAACCATTTCTGCAGCTTCGTCGATTTTACCTTCTTTCCATAGAGTATTAACAAGAACTGATAACACGAAGATGGTTACTTTTTAGTGGGAATTATTCTTCAAACGTTTAAGGAAAAGAAAAAGCGTTCTCAAAACACACCTCTATATGCTAGAGCATTAGGAATAGAAGATTTCTGCATCTTCTTGAAGAATTCATGAACCAAATTGTATTTTTCACATGCAAACATCACCTGCTCAGACATAAACATATATCCAACACTCAGTTTGCGTCGATACGCTAACAATAATTGGTATACAAACAAGGGAAAATGGTATTTTAGATTCTGAACTATTTCAATTTGGTTAAAAAAAAACTCCTCAACTATCAAAATGGGTTTTTAAACGCTGAACTTTGATAACCAAGTTTTTTAATCCCTAAACTTTAATAACCAAAGTTCAGTGTTTAAAAAAACCATTTTAAAAGTTGAAGGTTTTTTTCACCAAGTTAAAATAGTTCAGGGTCTAAAATACCATTTTTTCTACAAACAAATATTCATTTTTCATAAGTTATGAACTAACCTCCATGACAAGGCCATAGGTGACAGCAGAAAGCTTTTGCCCTCGTTGCTTTAACTGCTGCAATACCCAAAATGCTCCTTCCCATTGCTTCCGTTGAACACAAGCATTGAGTACCTGCACCAAAATGATGTTCAGTATTCACTGTATGCTGTTAAGGATGAGTGTAAGCTATATGTATTCATGATTAAGAACTTGACAATACTAAATTACTGACCGCATTGTAAACAATAAGGTCAGGTTCAAGTCTAGGATCCCACTTTTCAAGTGTTGTTGGTTTTAACTGCTTTTTAGGTGTAGAACGCATTGTGTCAATCACATCAAAGAGTTCCTTGATATGCCCAGCTTGTCCAAGTGTGACCGCAATGGAACGGTATGCAACCATATCAGGATATGATGAAATTTGTAGCTGGTGAAGATCAAAGAAAATAAGTCAGATCATATATACCAGAAGCAGTTCGTGCAGTTAAACACATACAGCCATGGCAGAAGAGTTTACCTGCATTGCGTGAAATACATTTAGAGCTTCCACAGGCCTCCTAGACTTACCAAGCACATTTAGTGCTGTTGTGTAGATAATTCTGAATACATAATGATAAAAAAAAAAGCTTGTTAGTATTGCTTTTTTTTCCTTAGGCTTTGAAAGAGAGTTCTATAACAGAAATCAAACTGGTGTGAATGCAATATCTTTGCAGCTCAGTTTTAAGGATATTTGGTTAAGTAGTTTACCTTAACTTATTGGATTTGTAACGATCTTGCCTTTGAAGCCATTCGATGACTTGAAGAACTCGTCTCCAGTTTCCTAGTTTCCCTAGAGACTGTATCAGTCTCATTATAGTGTAATCAGAATATCTAATTCTTGCACTCCGGATCGCCTTGGAAAATAACCATTCAGGCATATTGATGTCTGCACCATTCAACCTAGCGAAATAAACCCCCAAAGTAAATTTCTATATGTAATAACCAAAATAAATTTCACTATCAACCCTCTTAGTATTGTTCCCTTAAGTGGTCTAGATACATACCCTTTTGCTAACTTCTCAATTCTGTCCTCCATTTCGGCCTGTGAAGCAGCTGGCTTGTCTACTGGATCACTGGATTCATCGGAAAACCTAAATGCAGGGCTTTCAATATCAAACAAGCTATTATCATCTTCTTTCTTAGCACCTGTTCTCCTGGTTCTGCTCAACTTGCTACTTCTTAAATCACTCATCTCGTTGGCTATTCTCTGAATTCGTCTTTCTTCAAGAGCAAGATCCAATTCATCTTCTTTGGAAACTCTTTCAATCCCTTTTGATGTATCTGAAGATCGCTGATACCTATCCATTTCCTGCGTCAAGTAACTTCTCCTGAAGCTCTCATCTTTTGCCGCAGTCATAGAAGAGTTACCACTCTTACTCCATTTCAAATCTTTGGTTATTCTCTGAGTTTGCCTTTCTTCAAACTTTGGAATAATGACGTCCATTTCATCGACATTGGAAACTATCTCAGTCCCTTTCGATGTATCAGAGGAACGCTCGTACCTTACCATCTCCTGCTTTGAGTTCCTTCTACTGAAACTCTCATCTTCTGCAGCATTCTTAATCCATTTCACATCTTTGGTTACTCTCTGAGTTCGCTTTTCTGCAGTCTCTGGGACAATCACATCTCCATTGGAACCTATCTTAATCCTTTTTGATGTATCAGAGGAAGCCTGATACCTAACCATTTCTTGCTTCGAATATCTTCTCCTGAAGCCCTCATCCTCTGCTGCAGTCACTGAAGATTCCCCATTCTTAATCCATTTCGTATCTTTTGTTATTCTATGAGTTTGCCTTTCTGTAATCTCTGGGATAATGGCATCCATATCAGCTCCTTTAGAGCCTCTCCCAATCCCTCTCGATGTAACCATTTCTTGCTTCGGGTACCTTCTCCTGGAGCTTTCATCTTCTGATCGAATCACTGAAGATTCACCCTTTTTTATCCATTTCACATCTTTGTGTATTCTCTGAAATCGTCTTTTATCATCTCCTTTGAAACCTATCTCATTCCCTTTATCTGTTACCATCTCCTGCCTAGAATGTCTTCCCCTGGAATCGCCTTTTGGCTCACCACTCTTACGTTTCACATTATTTTCAGCACTTCGCAACTCTAATCGTCTCTCAGAAACTCTAACTTCCGAATTACCACTATCACCACTATCATCTTCAGCTTTGTCTTTGAGCAACCTGTCCACTTTCTTGTTCTCTCGCTCGGTTTTAACCGATTCCATGATTTGCAGGTACTGGTCAAAATTGCGTTTAAATTCTAACGCTCTATCACCGGATGATTGCAACCCAACCTCCTTCGTGTTCAAATTCAAGCAGAAGATTACTCTTGTCCTCGATTTCTGCGAATTCAAACGAACGAGTCGCCGGCGGTTGAAATACACTCGAGGAAAATCCGGTTTCCGTCGAAAATTCCAGCAGAAATTCCTGCTTTCATCTAAACGTGAGGCGTTCATGATGGCATTCGACGAGATCATCACCGCCATTTTTCTTACCTATACTTTAAACTCCATTGATTTTCTGCAACTCAGTTAGAAATTAACAGTGGCCAGAGTCGCTGAACCCTATCGGTTATCGTCTCGTCCGACGTGGCTAAGAGGAATTAAACTACCTGACGTTTTTTATAATTTAAAGCTAACACCACGTAGTTTCTTAAATAAAGAAACGGGGTACAGATCGTAGGCTTCATATTGGGCCTATATTTTGTAATGTTAGCCCATTAAGCCATAGCCTTGCTTTGGATTTTAACCGGATCAAACCGAAACCGGTTCGGATCGAACCGGAACCGGACCTTATGCTAGTCTCTCTCCGTCTCCGTCACTTGTCGGTAGAAGGGAAACTCCTAAACCCTAGAAATTCCAGATCGTTGGATTTAGGGTTTTTGGTCAGAGAATGTCAAAGAACTCGGAGAATTCAATTTCCTTTGCTCCATCGCGTATTCCACAGAAACTGCAGCAGAATCAGGAGCAATGGATAAGTTTACTATGCATCTCCTCTCTGTTAAGCTCCGATTTCGATCAATTCAGTTACCTTTCCGCTTAGACTTGTGATCTACCATTACAATGCTGCTTTCGTGAATTCCAAAATAGGCTTTTTCATGTTAGCATAGTAAGAAAGGCTATATGTGCAAAGACTTTTATGTATCCCTGCTTTTGAGGTCAATGGTGCAAGTTTCAGTTCCTTGGCCTCAAAAGCAGAGCTACATAAACTTCTTTTCAATCAGTGATCTTGTGGTTCTATGCTTCGTATACAGTGGATCTCATGTGTTTGTGGTATTAGTCGTGTAGACCATGAAAGGCTATATGTTCAAAGACGTTTATGTAGCTCTTCTTTTGAGGCCAATGCTGCAAGTTTCAGTTCCTTAGCCTCAAAAAGCAGAGCTATATAAGCTTCGTTTCAATCACTGATCTTCTGGTTCTAGTTCGTATACAGCTTATCTCATGTGTTAGTAGTATTAATCGTTTAGAGAATGAAATAGGATTGCATCAGGAACCCTTAAGCATTGTTCTTGCATCTTGATTCTTGAATGTTTCCTATTTTATGTTCAATTATCATACTTTATGTATCCCATCTTCTTGACTTTCTTTATCTTCTCTTTAGGGTTCTTGTGCTCACCAATCATATTCTAAAGTTGTTTTTACCCTTTTTTTGTGTTTCCATTACAATATTGAAATTGATTACTGAACTGTCTCAGTTTTTTGTAGATTCTCTAATGGTGATTCAGCATGTGAAATGATTATGTTAAATGAGAAAATCTATGCAAGAAAAGGAAAGAGATCTCTTAATTAGTGTTTGATACAAAGATGAAATCCACTAAAGAAGATGATGATGGTAAGTAATTATAAATTAAAAATCAATTCTTTTCTTGCTAAAAATGATGTAAAAGCGAGTTTAATGAGTCATGACTCGTGTTACTTAAAAGGTAAAATTGGACCTACTTCTTTTTATGTCACAATAATCATATTCTTTAATGGCCTGTGTGTGTTTCATCTCATGTGTTTCTTTCCACCATAAAAGTACAAGTTATTATATTTGATTACTTCTTCATTTTGGTCTTAACCGAACCGGTTAAACCCGGTTTAACCCGGTACGGTAAGCAAAATGGTCAAAGAAGAGTCACGGGTGTCATTAAGGAGAACAAAAGCGACTTCTCTAAGAATCTTACCGTTGGAAAATAGACAAAAACGTCACCTAAAAAAGGTAAAAACAATAAATTAAAGTAATTTAAAAATATTAAAAAAAAAAAACTAATTCCTTTTGTGTTTTAACACTTTCTTTTGTTTCTAGCTCAAGATCAACACGCTACAAAAGTTATGAGATTTTTAACTTAATTAATGCAAATTGTGAAAAACAACAAGAGGTAAGGTTTGGAATTTGTTATTCTCCTACTTATTTGTGCCAAATATATTGAAGATTAGACCCTTTTTTTATATAAAAAAAAACTTAGGAAGATAAAAAATATTGAATGGGCCAAAAATGAAAGAGAAGACAAGAAAGATGATCAAGCTTATACATAAAGTATTAAGTAAACACATTCTAAAACAAAAAAGAAACTACAAGTAAGAAGAAGTTAAAATTTTCTTCCACCGATCTTTGCATTAAAAAACGTTCAGATACCAAGACGCTTTCTTTTTTCTTCAGACAAAAGTAGTCTGACACCATTGTACTGTAAAACCCTCTTAACTCTCTTTCTCTCTCTCTCTCTCTCCTCTGCCATGGAGGTCTAATGGGTCTCTGCAATTTCTTGACTTTTCTTCTATTCTCCTGAGAATTCTTGCTCAAGAGCTATGGAGGAATCTTCTCTTGTGCGTTTTGCGTTTGTGTTTTGTTTGGTTTCGTCTTCTGTGCTTTGTTTGGATGTTTCTAACCAGAACGCTACCGCTTCTTCTGCTGTATACATTGTTACTCTTAAGGCTCCTTCTTCTGCTCATTTCTCCAAACACAGCCTTACCTCTACTTCATCTCAAATTTACAGAACATCGTATGTAGAAAAAGCTTCCTCCTTTTTCTTCAAGTCTTTACCTTTCTTGAGAAAAATTGATTTTTTCCTCAAATTTTGGTAGAATTGCTTTTGATTTTTCCGGGGTTTAGTCTTTTTTCATCTTACCTGGTCCGAAAAATGTTAAAATTCGTCGATTTTGGGTCCCAAATCTCCAGTAACCTTGTGTTTTGACCTTTTTCCGGAAAATTCCAACGGATATATGATGAATTTGTACTTCAAGCTGATACATTTACACTTTTTGTTTATTAATCAAGAATCCAAGATCCTAATCTCGTTTGTTTTTTATACATACAGGAACCAAAGCGCTTCTTTGATTCGATTTCATGACTCATTACTTCGAAAAGTATTGAAAAAGGAGAATTACGTTAAGCTTTACAGTTATCATTACCTCATCAATGGATTCTCTGCAGTTATTACTCCACAACAGGTACTCAAATTTCTTAATAAACAGTAAAAACAGTGTTTGATTTAGTGTTTATTGAGTTTATGAGTGTAAACAGGCTACTAGGCTTGCAGCTAGAGAGGAAGTAGCCAATGTAGTTTTGGATTTTTCTGTTGAGAAAGCAACCACACACACGCCACAGTTCTTAGGTTTGCCACGTGGAGCGTGGCTAAGTGAAGGAGGATCTGAATATGCAGGAGAAGGAGTTGTTATAGGACTTGTTGATACCGGAATTGATCCTACTCATCCTAGTTTTAGTGATGAAATCTCCTCAAGCCATTTATATCCAATTCCTCCTAAGTTTTCTGGTGTTTGTGAAGTCACCATTGATTTTCCACCTGGTTCTTGCAATAGAAAGCTCATTGGAGCACGGCATTTCGCTGAATCCGCTATTAGTAGAGGAATCTTTAACTCATCTCAAGACTATGCTTCACCATTTGATGGCGATGGGCATGGCACGTAAGTTTTGCATCCGTTACTTTGCCTTAAACTAAATTGTCTTACCTGAAAGAAAACTGTTGATATGTAGGCACACCGCGTCTGTTGCGGCTGGAAATCACGGGATACCAGTCGTAGTAGCAGGTCATCACCTTGGAAATGCTAGCGGGATGGCTCCTCGTGCTCAGTAAGTAACAGATAAAGGAAGCAATTCATCGATAAAACATCTTCGATTTTGTTTAACATCAGTTTCTTTTCAGTATTGCTGTTTACAAGGCATTGTATAAGAGATTTGGAGGTTTTGCTGCAGATGTCATTGCAGCCATAGATCAGGTAAGAATTAAGATCATCATATGCTATTTTCCTTAAACTTTGAGATGTGATTCTTTTGATATCTTACATGGCTATGGATGTTTCCAGGCAGCTCAAGATAATGTTGACATAATAAACCTATCAATTACACCGAATAGACGTCCTCCCGGCATTGCTACATTCTTCAACCCGATCGATATGGCTTTACTTTCAGCTGTGAAAGCCGGGATCTTCGTCGTTCAAGCAGCAGGAAACACTGGACCAGCTCCCAAAAGCATGTCTTCTTTCAGTCCATGGATTTTTACAGTAGGAGCTACTTCTCATGACAGAGAATACAGTAACTCAATAATCCTTGGAAATAACATCACTATTTCTGGAACTGGATTCGCATGTAAGTCTTGTGTTCTGTTTCTTTAGCTTGTTTCATAGTGACCTACTGCGAAATCTCACTTTTCATTCTACTAGCTGGGATGAGAACAATGCACAAACTTGTGCTAGCTGTTCATGCTCTTCGCAACGGTACCTCGATAATGGATGCTATATATGTTGAAGAATGTCAAGATTCAAGTAGCTTTGATCAAAAGCTAGTACAAGGAAAGATCCTTGTTTGCAGCTATACAGTTAGATTCATTCTTGGTGTCTCCACCATTAAACAAGCCTTAACAACAGCTAAGAATCTAACAGCAGCAGGTCTTGTATTCTATATGGATTCTTCTACAGTTGGATTTCAGCTGAGTTCAACTCCAATGGATATCCCGGGGATCCTAATCTCCTCCCCAAAAGATTCTCAGGTATCAAGAATCTTAAAACTTCTAGATTCTGTAATTTTTTTTCTGGTCACATAGAATGTAACTAGCTCTTTCCTGCAATAGGCTTTACTCCAGTACTACAATTCTTCGCTGTCGATAGACAACGGTTCAGGAAAAATTGTTGGGTCTGCTGCAGTTGCAAGAATTGTTGGTGGCATAAAGCCTACTTATGGTACTATATCACCTAAGGTCATGTATTTCTCGGCTAGAGGACCTGATCCTGAAGATGATTCTTACATTGATGCTGATGTAATGAAACCGAACTTAGTAGCTCCTGGAAACTTGATTTGGGCTGCTTGGAGTCCTCGTGGTATCGGTACAATCGATTTCGAAGGTACATTATCTTCATTTTTGTGAATCTTTTTAGTATTTTATGAGGTCTTGAAAATTTGATGTTGTGGTGTACTTTAGGTGAGTGTTTTGCTATGGTGTCTGGGACAAGTATGTCTGCTCCTCATGTTACTGGAATTGCAGCTCTTGTCAAGCAAAAGTTTCCACTTTTCAGTCCTGCAGCTATCGGTTCTGCGCTTTCGACAACAGCTGGTTTATTAGATCGAAAGGGTAAGCGGATAATGGCGCAACGGACTGCCTTAAACCCGGATATTAACCAGTCCCCGGCAACACCTTTCGACATGGGTAGCGGTTTTGTTAACGCTACTGCAGCTCTTGACCCGGGTTTGATTTTCGACATAGGTACTCATTCTTGAATCACCAAGTTTCATCATTTTTGGTTCTTGATTATCAAAAAAAGACTTAACTTTTCATTGAAAAAACAACATTTCGAACAAACCCAATTCATTAATTAGGATATCAATGTAGGTTACAATGATTACATGACATTTCTCTGCGGCATCAATGGATCATCTCTGGTTGTTCTCAACTATACTGGTGAAAGCTGCTCTGCTTACAGCTCCTCTCTTGCAGCTTCTGATCTGAATCTACCTTCAGTTACAATAGCTAAGCTTGTTGGTACTCGAACCGTGTTAAGATGGGTCACTAATGTTGCAGCGACAAATGAAACGTATACAGTGGGGTGGAAGACACCTGATTCTGTCTCACTTAAGGTTTCTCCTGCTAAGTTTACAATTGGAAGTAGACAGACACAGGTTTTGAGTCTTGTTTTTGAGGCGATGAAGAATGTTTCGGTTGCGAGTTTTGGAAGAATTGGGTTGTTTGGAGATAGAGGTCATGTTGTTAACATTCCTGTAGCTGTGATTTACAAGATTGCTGTCTGAGAAATAGGTTGTTTTATGCAGAGTTTGAGGGAGTTTTCTTGATTCTTTTGTTTTGGGTTCTTTAATGTAAGTTTTTTGTTCATTTGATGAAAAGTTTTAGAGAGATATATAGTTTGTAAATGTGTTGGAATTGTGATGATCTTTGCTGATGAAGTTTGATTAATTGATTAAATAGATTATGGTATTTTATTATCTTGAATTCTTTTGTTTGGTGAAAGATATTCACTCATAAAATTTTAATTTTTTTTTTCTTGAAAGAATTTTAATTTTTGATAACCACATTTTTTAAACCAACCTAGATTTTTTAAAATCAAACTAAATTATAAACACAAATTTGAATCATAATTTCAAATTAAATAAAAATAATAATCCAAAGTGAAGGTAATTCGACAATAATTTTAAGGTTAAATTTAACATTTTGATTTAAAAAATCTATTATTAAAATTTATGATTTGAAATACTTGGTTATCAAAATTTAAGGTTTTAAAAAATATTTTAATAATTGAAATTTTTTTCATCAAACAAAAATAATTAAAGGTTTAAATTACTGTAATCGCTTGGTTAAATCTAAATCTAGTTTTGTTTTTTTTTGTGTATTAGAAACCAGAGAACAAAGAATTTTGATTGTAATGTGGGTGCTGATAGTAACAAACAATAATAAAGGCTTAAAACAACTAAATAAAAAATTAAGGTCCCATTTGAATAAATATTCGTGGTTAAAGGGTATTAGCGTAAATATTAAATTTGCTAAGGATATATAGACGAGTTTATTTTAATTTTCGAGGGTTAAGGCACCACCAAGCTTTTCTGCCTCCCCAGCCGATTACAGAGAGGAAGAAGACATTGGAGGATCGCAGAAGCTTTGAGGCATCTTCGCGTATTATACTATTAATTTCCGACGGAGAAGGTGGTATCTCCGATTAAAATCTGGGGCCGACCTACCTGGCTAAGTGAAACAGAGCCACTTGCATTCTTCATCGCTGTGAGTCTTTTTCTAACCTTTAATTTTTATTGTATGCGGAGAAGGTAGTGTTATGGTGTTTTCGAAGCCCCTTCCACTGGTGTGACATAATATACGGTGATGACTTTATCTATTTGTATTCGCTCTTTGTTCTAGAAATTTTAGTTTGATTTTGGTTCCTCTTAGTAATTTCATAATTAGTTCTTCCTGAATGATTGGAGGACATTATATTTATTTCTTCATTCTCGTTTGACAAATCATGTTTTTTCATGCTCCTGAGTCGTGAATCTCGTGATCAATAGAAGACCAGTACTTGTAGTTGCCAATCTTGCAATTTGATGGATTGTTTTATTCTTTGAAAGTAGAATTAGGAGACTCTAAGCCACATTTTGGAGCAGCAGCACCAGGTGTGTTATTCTTCACAAAGAATGGGAGCAGAGATTCCAAATTATCCTTTGACCTCAAATGAAGCGGAGAATGCTGAATTAAGCGATACAGATTTGGTGTTTGCCGTCAGAAATGCCCTAGCGTCTGTTCAAAATGTGAGTCTTGAACAACTGTTGCTTTTTTCGCACATATAGTAATGTGAATATACTTCAGTGTTATAGTTATTATGTTCTGTGTTCCTTAACAGTAGTTTTCTCTGTCGACGCCAGGGGGACTCAGACCTTTATAAGCAGCTTGTTGGAGTTTTGTACATTAAAGAATATTCTGACTTCGATGCAGTGGCACAGCTTGAGGTGTGTCCTGTTCCTCTTATGAGAATCGATTCTATTTTTTCCTTCGCATAGCTAGCTTTTTAGATTCATTTGTTTTGCAGACAGTCTTGAAAATTCTATCAGGTTCTGTTGCTTACATAGATGTCGTTCACCATCGAGAACTTCTCTCTTCTGTAAGTTTTTATCGCATTCGCTTAGATTTGATTTCATATAAACTTGTAAAAGCTACCCTTCCCCTGAATTTTGTCCCATTTATTGTGTTTAGATTTTTAGAATGAGCTTGTGGGATCACAAACCTAATGTCATGGATGCATTAGTGGACCTAATCATATCACTGGTACACAACTCAGCCACCACCCATTATGTCAATTTATGTATCATCTATTGTAGAGCTTAAAATGTTGTGTGTTTTTGTTGTTTTCGAACATAGGCTGCAACTACTGGAAAGTATCTGGACCCTTGTTTAAATATGCTCATAAGTAATTTCATTCCACCTCCTTTTGTGATGTGTAAACTTTCACAACCCTGGGTGCTTGAAAAGAAACAAGAAGTTCTCTCTCGGGTGCATGCAACCCTTCACAAAATTTCATATTTGGTTCCTCTTGCTCCTTCGAGATTGGTGCCCATACTTGCCCAGAGAATACCTAAATTACACGTAAAGGACCATGTAAGTTTTCCTTTTATTAAAAGTCTAGACAATGTAATGGCAAGGGCAAAGCGATCACACCGAAAATAAACAATTGGAAATTATCTAATTGGCTTGCAGTTGATAGTGATATATGTAGAAAACTTGTTAAAGTTGGAGAATAGCTCAATCGGAAAAGTTGTTGGGAGCATGATTCTTACAGTGGTGATGGAGAGGCTGCGAGATTTGGATGTAAGTAGGTCACCTGTGCTTCATGAATAACTTTTTATACAAATTTGGCCATTAAGTAAAGTAGTAAGTGAATGATATGCTGGAGCATCTGTGTAGTTGGAGATTCGATGGGATGATATTCTCCAAGATGATTCCTGTAGAGACATATTTGATATGGAACTTGAAGATGCAGTGGAAGGCACTATGAATGAAGAAGACGAGGTACGGTTAGTTTTTTTTTGGCTCTATTTGCAACGTTTACTAGAATCTTGATGCTTCATTCTGTTTATTAGTATATTGAAAGTAGCTAGATTACAAGATGCCCTTCTCTAATTGTGAAAAGTTGGACTTTGATTGATCTCTGGTTTTATAAAGAGGTACATGCCATCATTCATAAATTGAATTGCTCTTTTTCAGTTTTCAGTAGGATCTCTGAATCGAAATACGTCAGATGGAAGTGTAGTATCTGAGTTGTTGGACAAATTGATGGTCCTATCTTTTGAGCATCTTGAATCTTGTCAAAATTCTGGTCGTTTGGAGGAGGTATGGCTCCAAACGGTACTTCTTTAACGTATTCTTTCCTTTCCTTGTGGTGGATTTATTAATCTGTTTTTCATGATTTTGGCGTAGGTGTTTGAAATCCTCTTTGAGTCATTTGAGAACTTCATTCTAAACACGTACAAATCAAAATTTTCACAGGTTACGCATCATAGTTATCACTTTACTGGCTTTGGAGTTCATTAAAGCCTAAGATTCAATTTTGCTTTCCTCTGTAGTTCCTGATGTTCTATGCCTGCTCATTAGATCCCGAAAATTGTGGTGTCAAATTTGCCAGTAAGCTGTTAGACATTTTTCTCTCTAGCAACAAACCTCCACTTACGAGGTGAGTTTTTCACTTTTCCTTTATTTGAAAAATTATCTGCATAATAATATGCTTGTTCTAATCACTTTAGTATGGTTTGTTTTCTTACCTCAACAGGATGAGTGCTGTGGCTTATCTAGCTAGCTACTTATCTCGTGGAAAGTTTCTGTCTGCTTCTCTTGTGGCTAGCGTTTTGAAAAGGTATTGCTAAAAAATGGTCAAAGATATTTGTTTGATCTGATTCAAGTTTCACTTTCTTATTACATTGGTTTTGCTGTGTCTGAAAATCCTAGGTTGGTGGAGGTGTGTGCAAAGTATTGCCGAACATGCAATGATGATGTAAGCCCTGAAGCACATCAGGTTTTCTATGCTGGATGTCAGGTATATTTCTTTAACTTCTTCTATAACACAAGCTTAGAGGGTTTTTTGGTCAATTCAATTTTTGTCATAAACGACCAAACTCATGGGTTTTTAGTCCATAATCTGTAATTGCTAATGATCTTTTACCCATATAAGCTTTAAAGAGTTTTGCCAGGATACAATGATTTTACTTTTTTCTTTGGATATAGGCAATCTTGTATGTGTTATGCTTCCGGATGAGATCCATCTTGGATACTCCTCACTTCGAAGCGGATCTTAAACCATTGGAGTCAATTTTATCGCATAAGCTAAACCCACTAATGGTGAGTTGCACTATCTTCTTCTCATTGCTACAACACTGTTACTTGTAGTGCTCCGACCGCCTAAGCTTGCACGTGTGGACAGGTATGCCTTCCATCTGTTGTTGCCGAGTTCCTTAAACAAGCCAAAGCTGCTGGTCTGTTTATAGTCTCAGAAGCCTTCATTTTCGATGACTTACTTGAGTCTGAGCTTTCTCGTGCTTTTGGTGGGTTTGAGAGGCTTGATACTTTCTTCCCCTTTGATCCATGCTTGCTCAAAATCTCCAACAGGTTCACTTTCACAACTCTGATCTTTCTTCTCTTAAATCAAAACTTATTAAAGGTTCATGTTTACTTGGCAAATCTTGAAGCTTCATTTCCCGGAACTACATATACTGGTCAACGGTGAAAACGGGGTACGAGGAAGATGATGAAGATGAGTGTGGTGTAGAGGTTACAGTAAACGGAGATACAGACAGTGACGAAGACTGCAACGACGTGGATCTTGATCTTGATCTTGATAGCGACATGAACAAGATGTCTGAAACGCCCAAGCATTCCTTCATGGTGGAAACAGATAAACTCTTGAAGATGCCTTCTAAAATCAGACCTTTCACTAGTCCTGAATCCTCCTGAATTTAGTGGAAAATGCAATTTTGGTAGATAGTGTTCTCTTTCACTATTAGATACTTTTCTTCTCAAAACCAAACCGGCTTCTGAATGACGGTTTAACTGGTACGGGCCATCCAATTCGGTCTAAACCGGTTGGTTTACGATCCAAATCAGTAGTCAGAAGCTGGATTTTGGTTTTGTAGCACAATTTTGAGTAATATCTGTGAAATGAAATACAAGAAATTCCAAGTTTGTTTCGCTTTATTTATTAAGTTGAGATTTAATAGAATTCAAAAGTTCCGGTTTAATTTGGTTCTATATTAACTTGGTTTAACGATTTGATTGGTCAATTTTACTGCAATGGTACATAAATAACCGGGAAATGTTGCTCTGATTTAGACCGGTGATTCTGTAGCTGACCAATCTGGTGTTTAACATTGGCGTCGCCGCTTAAGCTTCTTCTGTTTGTTAATTAGCAAAAACCCTAGAAACTCTGAGCTTTCTCTACGCTTCGCTTCTATTTCAAGCTCGATACTAGAGAAAAGAAACGCTAAAGATGCCTCCGAAAGCAGCTAAAGGTAAGGATGCAGCTCCTGTAGAGAGGCCGATACTTGGCCGTTTCTCTTCTCACCTCAAGATCGGAATTGTAAGCCAGCTCTCTCTTTCTCTATCTCCGAAGTCTGTCTGCTATTGTATTAGAATCCAATTTAAGAAGAATACAACCTTTAATCTGGTCATCGTGATATTTTCCATCGACGGAGATGTCTCTTCTTGTTCTTGGTTTTGTAGGGGAGATCTATTGAATTCATTCTGTGGAAACTGGCATTAGTGATTCATAAGCATATGATTGGCTTCGTTATGTTTGGTTCTGTGCTCGTTTAGAAGGTTATTTCAGTTTTAGAAACTGGCTTTCTTGCCCCCGGATTGAGGTTAATAGTAGAGTTTGAGTGGATTTGATGATGTAGAAGGAGATTGAGAATCATGGCCGTAATTCACCATTTGGTACATGACTTTGAATGCGACATCGCAGGTTGGGTTGCCAAATGTGGGAAAATCGACTCTTTTCAACACTCTTACGAAGCTTTCGATTCCAGCTGAGAACTTCCCCTTTTGTACCATTGAGCCTAACGAGGCCCGTGTGAATATCCCTGACGAGAGGTTCGATTGGCTATGCCAATTGTACAAGCCGAAGAGCGAAGTAAGCTTGTAACTTCAATTGAAAAATCTTCCTGTTAGCATTTTTTGCTTCTTACGTAAATGAAACTTTGAGTTAGCATATTGCTCTAGCTGAATTCTGTCTATTTGATCCTCCAGGTCGCAGCTTTCTTGGAAATCCATGACATTGCTGGACTTGTTAGAGGTGCTCATGAAGGACAGGGGCTTGGCAACAACTTCTTGTCTCACATTCGTGCAGTTGATGGAATTTTCCATGTTTTACGTATGATTTTTGTTCCTTTTCATACTAGATAAGATATATTGGCGTTCTATTATAGTTACTGACTTTTCAACTGAATTTTTGCAGGTGCGTTTGAAGATGCAGATATCATCCATGTGGATGATATTGTGGACCCTGTTAGAGATTTGGAGACCATAACTGAGGAATTGCGGCTAAAGGTGACCAAATCTTTGTTTAACACATTGACTTCTAGATTTCTAAACTCGTGTATGTGTATCTCAATGATATGTGTCATCCATTGTTGTTTGGGTTTCATACTGAATCTGTTCGTGCAACTTTAGGATATTGAATTCATTGGAAAGAAGGTTGAGGATGTTGAGAAGAGCATGAAGAGGAGCAATGACAAGGCACTTAAAATAGAACTTGAGCTCTTGCTAAAGGTATTTATAAATGAGTTTAGTACCGTGTGGCCTTTTCTGTAAATGTAAGTGGTACTTATTTAGCAATTGGCTGAAATAAATTATCGTACCTCTCTGTTACAGGTAAAAGCTTGGCTAGAAGAAGGAAAGGATGTCCGTTTTGGGGACTGGAAAGCAGCTGAGATTGAGATTTTGAACACTTTCCAATTGCTTTCTGCAAAGCCAGTTGTTTACTTGGTGAGTAATTTTGAATATTCCAGCTTATCTATAATCATTTTTTATATCAGGATTGATTCTCTTGCTTCTTTGATTATTATCTTACAAATGTGCTTCAACAGATTTTCTCAGTTTGCCTTAAGAAATGTCAAGGCATGCTTTTGCTTTCAATTTTTTCATGCTGGATAAGATTAGTAGTCTTCAATGTTTTTTAGTTTTTTAATCAGATTTGAACCATAATATATATTCTGTAGCTTTTCCTGATCTCTAGGCATACAAGCTTGTTTTGCTACTAAATGTCCATCCCATCATAAGAATTCTAAAGCCATGTTGTCTTGATTGTTGTGTTCACTTATCTTTCTCAATTTAACTTGCAGATTAACATGAATGAGAGAGACTACCAAAGGAAGAAAAATAAGTTCTTGCCGAAGATTCATGCTTGGTTCTTACATTTATCCCTTAATAATCTATATTAAATTTTATGGAAGTAAACATATTTTCTATTGCTGCAGGAGTTTTTTCTATGGTGATTTGCTAATTGCGTTTATGCTTCCCTGTTTTTGCTTCTACTAAACTACAATTTATCTTCGGTTTCGTTATTTAGGGTTCAAGAGCATGGTGGTGAGACCATGATTCCTTTCAGTGGCGTTTTTGAAAGAAATCTCACTGATATGGCTCCAGATGAAGCGGAAAAGTATTGCGAGGAGAACAAACTGCAAAGGTTAGTAGTAAAATAACGAGATAGCCATCCATCACATTGATAGTTGCTCATGAAGATGATTTTCTTCCTTAATCTAATAATCATTACTGCTTTGATAGTGCTCTTCCGAGGATCATCAAAACTGGATTTTCAGCTATTAACCTCATATATTTCTTCACAGCTGGGCCTGATGAGGTATTACTCTCTCACTTTACTACACTTTACTAGTTTTCATGGTTCCACAACATGGTTTGGTCTCTAATTTCCACAGTGTTGACTATTCTTTGCGGGTTAATGACTTGATGCTTCGCATTCCACAATTATTCTCTGCACTGAACTCTTTGGTGCTTTTTCCCATTGGTTTGCAGGTGAAGTGCTGGCAAATTCGACGGCTGTCAAAGGCCCCTCAAGCTGCAGGGACCATTCATACAGATTTCGAGAGAGGATTTATTTGTGCTGAGGTGCCTTCTCATTTCTTGTGATTCTTGGTTAATACACTTATTTTCTCCTAATTTGCAGCCAGAGAATCTCGTTTTCCCAGTTAGCCATACTCGCATATTCTTATATATTCATCTCGGTGCTTATGTATACATATTTGATGATTTGGATCTACTAAATAATGTGAACAATACTTCATAGATTCATCATCAGTTACATACACAAGTCAATACCTCTGAGTTCAAATTGCTGTCTATTTCCCATTTAAATTGTTGTTTTTTTCACTTTGCAGGTCATGAAATTTGAGGATCTCAAGGAACTTGGCAATGAACCTGCTGTCAAGGTACTCATCTAAAACTCCTTAAGTAGCCTCTAAAAGACTGAAATTAAGACGTTAGATAAACTCTCGATCATAGAATCTATACACAGTTCAATGGATTATTTCAGTTTGGGTTGATTTCACCTTAACATTGTGTTGGTAAAACTAAACTCAGGCTGCTGGAAAATATAGACAAGAGGGGAAAACTTATGTTGTTCAAGACGGAGATATCATTTTCTTCAAGTTTAATGTTTCTGGTGGTGGAAAGAAATGAGAGAGTCTTGAAGCTTTTTTATCAAGTTTTGAGAATTATGTTACACCTAAACTGCATTCTTTGATTTTAAAGTTTGCAGTTTTTTGAGTGGTTTCCAAATACAATTTATCTGTAATTTCTCTTCTTTTTTGATGTTAACGAGACAGAAGCATAAACTTAAAATCTGCTGTATGTTGTAGCACTTTTTTCAATAATATTTTCTCTACCTCTCATCATACCTTAAACTCATCAAATTGCTCGGACCTTCCGAAACTATTATGGCATAAAAACTGGAATCGAAAAACCGAAAAAAAGTTTGGTACCAGTTCCCGCAAGAAGTAATAGTAATCGAAACCCGAATTTATATGCATTGGATATCCAAAATAAATATATTTTTTTTTAAAGTATTTTTTTGTTTTTTAAACATTCTTTTTTATTTTTTGGATATTTTAGATTTTTTTACGGTTTTCCAAATATTTTTCAGTTTTTTGGATATTTTTCAGTTTTCCAAATTTTTTTTATTAAATATCAGAATCCAAACCAGAATCGAACTAAAATTTTGAAAAAACTGGATATTTTTTCGGTTTTTTTGGATTTTTTTCGGTTTTTTTGGATATTTTTCGGTTTTCCGAGTATTTTTCGGTTTTTGGAGTATTTTTCAATTTTTCGAATTTTTTTATCAAGTATCTGAACACTAAAATCTTAAAAATTTGAATCTTCTTGTCAAGTATCTGAACTCGAACAAGAACCGAACTAAATCTTAAAAAAACCGAACGGATGTTATAGTCATTCAACCAAAAATATCAAATTAAAACCGAACATATACCCGAACGTACAAGAACTGTGAAAAACCTGCAAACTGGAAGCTGCACTTCTATCTAAACCCAACAAAAGTTGTGAGATTTAGAAACAATAACATTTAAAACAAATTATATTGCAGTGTCATAAACATTACAAGCTCCCATTACTTAAAGAGCTTTTCTGGATAAAAAGATAATAATCACTAAAAAAAAAATAAACAAAAGAACAAAAGAATACTTGTTTTTGCATCTGATCAAATCATCTCTCACTTTACGCCATATCTTCAACAACACTTGCAGAACCTCTCTCACTCTTCTTCGTTACAGACAACGAATCTTGATCTTCACACCCTTCAAGAACACAACTCTCTGGAGCAGCTTCTTCAACATTCTCCACTACATTACTACTCGTAAACGAATTTTCACCATTCTTTTCACGTAACCAAGCTTCATGAATCTGTAAAACATACTCCAAATGCCATAAAACTTCACCCATCATTGGTCTATTCTTACCTTCATCACCTAAACACTTCTCTGCTATTTCTCCATACTTTTCCAACGATTCAGGACAGTAATTTCCTCGTAAATTCGGATCAATAATCGTCTCCAAACTCTTCTGTTTTTGCCAGCTTAAAGCCCATTCCGCAAGATTAATCTGATCTCTCGGTAACGTCGGATTTATAACAGCTCGAGCACAAACAGCTTCAAACAACACAACACCAAAAGAATAAACATCAGATTTCTCTGTTAATTGCTGTCTTCTAAAATACTCAGGATCAAGATAACCAAAGCTTCCTTTAACTGCAGTACTAACATGAGTATGATCCATTGAAGGTCCAGCTTTCGATAAACCGAAATCAGACATCTTCGCCACAAAATTCTCATCTAATAAGATATTTGTTGTTTTCACATCTCTGTGAATGATTCCTCTCTCAGAGCCTGTGTGGAGATAATGTAATCCTCTTGCAGAACCTATACAAGCTTCTAATCTTTGTTTCCATGTTAATGGAGGAAGATTACTTCCAAAAAGATGACTTCTTAATGTCCCATTCGCCATGTATTCATACACCAAGATCATCTCGTTATGTTCATCGCAGAATCCGATTAATGACACGAGATGTCTATGTCTAAGTCTTGATAACATCACAATTTCAGTTTCAAATTCAGCTAATCCTTGTTGAGAATGTGGATTAGCTCGTTTAATGGCGATAACCGTTCCATCTTCAAGATCTCCTCTATAAACTTTACCGAATCCACCGATTCCAATAGCTAAACTATCATCAAAGTTCTTTGTTGCTGCACGAATCTCAGCTAATGTAAACTTCCTTCCCATGGCGGATCCTGCAAGTGTATTCAATCTAAGAGATCCACCAGTAGCTCCTTTAGCGTTTGCAGTACTGTTGTTAACATGTAAGAACAATGGACGCCATCCCGGAGGATTACTTTTCGATTTTTCTCGCCTTTTCTTACAACAACATATAACCAAAGTTAACATTACAAGAAGAATCACTGCTATAACTGCACCAATACTTATCCAAATAATCCGAATCTTCGAGGTTCGAATCGAGTGTCCAGAAGAATCAAATCTCACAAGATGAGCAAGATTACCATTTTTACTAAGCTTGAAAATCTCTAAACCACTTAAAAGTGCATCACTTCCAGAAGTACCAACAGATGTATCAGGACCAAGTTGAATCCAAAGAATGTTATTTTTCGATGAAACCGGATCAAAGTAATCTTGATAAATCGCTTTGTTTTTGCCACCGGCATGTGCAAATATATCGAAATTACCTGCAGCTGTTTGATTGTTTATATAAATCTTGAAAATCCTCTGATTTTGCTTATCAACAATCAATTCACAGAAATGTAGCCTCACTAAGTAATCGAAATTCGGATCAACATCAAATTTCCATGAAATGTTGAATCTTTTCTCCAAAACTTCAGTATTCGACATTGTTCTCGCGGTTTCATAAACCACAAGAGGAGCTACAGGGAAGTCAGTTTCCATGGCGTATGTTATATTTGAACTGTTCTTAACTTCCATACCTGCATTTTCAATAATCATGTAGCTTGAATCTGTTTCCCATGTTCTATATAGTTCAAGATCTTGGCTTGGACTTAACTTAGGACCTCCAACGTTTAACCGATACATAGTTTCGATTCCTCGCCCGTTTAAACCGAGTTCCACTTCATTTCCACCTACTTTAGTCACTGTTTCCTTAAAAAGCTTATCTGCAACAGGAACAACTTCAATGGCGTTTACAAATCCTAAAGATCCTTTTCCCGGTATGAATCCAATAACCAATTTTCCTGAAATTGGTAACAGAAACTCTTTAACTAAAGATGAAGCAGTTGAATTGTGACTAGAGCTTTGCAAAATCAGATTTTTATGTGCGATTTCGCCCGGGATGTTGATGTCAAGCATCAATCTTAGACCGTTAGCGAATACACTGAAGGAAGATTCATTCACATTGTAGTTTTCTATAGGAAATGGGAAGAAATGTAGCCTAAGAAAGTAATTTCCTTGAGGAATTTCTTCAAATGTATAGTTTATTGAAACCGGGAAAGCTCGAGCCGACTTATATATATCAGCAAAGATTGAATTCTCTATGGAATTTGATGCAGTAGCATCAAATCCTGGTGAACTTAGGGTTAAATTGTTGTTTGGAGCAAGATCTCCGGTCCATGTTCTTCCATCTGCTTTAGTTGAAGCTTTTGAGCCACAATCTACAAGGAAACTCTTGGATTGAGATTCTCCATAGCCAAAAGCATAAATGAAGAACAGCAATACATATGGAAGTTCTAGAAACTTCCTCAATTTCACCATAGCCACTCACAAGCAAAAGATCCTAGAATCGGTCAAGTAATAGATTACTGCTACTAAAGCATAAATGTTAAAGTCTTCAAGAGAAGATAGAATCTGCAAAATGTAAGCAAAACCCTAATCTAGCTTCTCCAGGAAACTGAAAATTTCCTAAATTTGTAGTTTTTGTTCTTTAGGAAACTGAAGATTTCCCAAATTGCTTCTCTTTCCTTAAGCAAGAACTTACAGCTTTGAGCAAAATCAAACCCTAAAATGGTGCTTTTTCGAATACAAGTTACTAAAAGACTCAAAGATCCCAACTTTTGTGTTCTTTTTCTCTTTTGACCTCTTTTTTAGTAAACACAGAGATAAGCTGGTAGATCTGAGATACACACCAAGAACAGAACACAAAGCTGATTGGTTTAAAAACCCAAAATGGAGATGGAATCAAATGAAGAAAATTGGAAATGAAAAAGAAGAAAGATCTGAACTTTAGAGAGAGAAGTTGATAGGGTTATCTGGAGAAGAAAGAAAGAACATGGTTACATGGGTTGTTTGATGGAACAGATTGGAAAATTTAAAAGAAAGAATAAAACTTTCCATTAATATTTGTTTCCTTTTTCTACAAATTTTAAATACTTTGAATCTTTGTTTCTTCTCTAACTTAATGTTAAAGAAGTTTTCATTAACCAAAAAAAAACACAGTAAACAAACATAATTTGATATTTCCCAAGACGGCCTCAAGAAATTAAATAAATATAAATAAATTATCGAAAAAAATAAAGAAGAAAAAGACAAAAGATAAGAGCGGTGGCAATAATAGCGAGGTGGGTCACATGGACCTGTCCGGTAGATCATCAGCAATTTTTATTTTATTTTTAATAAATACTCTTTTTTAAATTTCCTATATTACCCTTTGATCGGCAGATGTTTGCGTTGAGATAAGTAAAGGTTATTATTGTCTTTTTTGGATTTACTTGGTCCGTACCGTCCCCAGAAGTACTTGTAGGGAAAAAAAACATTTGTTCATGTATCATATTCAAAGAATTACAATGTCTGATTTTTGTTTTATTTTAACATTAACTCGTCCTTTCTTCACATGCATATTTTATACTATTATTTACTAAATACGTTCTTTAAGTTCTTTTAATTTTTTTTTTTAAATTAAGCGACAGGACCGATCGTGGTAAAATTTACCTCTAATTTATCATGTGAGTAATGTTAAAAGAAAAATTCTTATGTTAAATTAAAAACATATATTTTTAATAATATACCTATAATATTTTTACATAAATTCAGTTAATCTAATTCGATTTAATGTATTGTTTACCGTATGGTTGAATATGACATTTCAATTATCCAAAAATGTCAAATACAGTATTGTTATACATAAAAATTTATGTGCAAAAAATGTATAACTAATGTTAATGATAGGCGACAACAATAAGTGACATACAACATTGTTTGTTTAACTATCGTCGATAACAATAAATAATAGTAAAAATGATCAATTCAAACTTATTTTATCGAATGTTAGTTTAGTGACAATTTTTTGCAACGAATGTAAGTAACTAGAAAAAGAAAAAAAATTTAAAACCACAAATCACATTTTAGTCATTGAATGTTATCAC
>KE151745.1:93018-130831 GCA_000411095.1 Aethionema arabicum | reverse complement strand
ACACACACACACATATATATATATATATATATATATATATATTAAATAATAAATTTTAGTTAATTTCCATATAAACTTGAGAAAATACAACACATGTCAAAAATAACAAAGTCATGAATGATGAATCCAATACAAGTCAGATAAAAAACAGAAAAAAAAATTAAAAACACAAAACCATATCATATAAGAACATCAATGGGAGGTCTAGAAGCAGAACCAATTCCTTCATCTTCTTCAGATGATCCATACAACATTTCTTTCACTTCACCAATCATAAGCTTCGTAAGCAACAACCCAGAAATCAAACCTGCACTCATCAACATATAGAACACACCATCCCAACTAATCTCAACAACATAACCAGTCAAAACAGGTCCAATTGCAGCTCCAATGGAGCCTGTACCATCAATAATAGCCGTTACTGTAGCTAAAGCCCTTGCATTGCCTTTAAGCGACTTATGAGTTCCAAGATCAGCTGCAACCGCAGTTGTTATAAGCGCATACGGTCCATTCACGAATACTCCAACTATAAACATAAGAATGACATTAATGGTCATGGAGATGTGACCATAGATTCTGTAAAGAAACAGAGCTGGGATTGTTAAGTAGATGAATCCTGCAGCTGTTGTGGCTCGACCATCTAGCTGATCAGACATGTAACCGGCTAAGATTCCTCCGACCACGCCTCCTACGTCAAAGAGTGTTGATAAGTTACCTGATGTCTCCTGTGAAAGGTGTTCTCCTCCGATTTCGGTGTGGCTAATGTAGAATGGAAGCCAGTAGAGAAACGTGTAGGAGACTAATTTGGTGAAGAAAAGACAGAATGCAAAAGGAGCAACACCAGGGATTTTCCAAGCGGTTAAGAATCCAACGGCTCTCCTGTCGAAACCAGTGCTCATTCTTGAGCTAAGTAAGGTGTCTGTAATGGTGTCTCCTAGCCTCATTGTGGAATCTACTTCACTTCCGTCTCGCTCTGATTCCACAGCGGTGGGATTTACAGGTAAGAAAAGGTAGATTATGATGCCGAGAAACGTAATGAGGAAAGCTGGACCGATAAAAGACCATCCCCAACCGAATTTTAAAAGTCCGGTTGCGATTAAAGAACCTATGATGTTGCCTACTGATGTATGAGCACTCCAGACACCCATGATTACTCCTCTTCTCTTCTTATCAAACCAGTTTCCCAACACAGCTACAACACAAGGCCATCCTATGGACTGAAACCAACCTGCTACTGTTTGGATAGCTAGAAAATAGTAGAAGTTGTGGATATTAGCCCAGAAAGCAACGCCGAAAAGAGCTGTGAAGATTCCTGTCATGATCATGCCTATTGTTAGGAATGTTCTGAGGTCTAAACGATCACCTAAGTGACCAGCAACGAACATTCCAACTGCGTAGACTGAGAGAAAAGCCAAGTCGATCTGTCCGAGTAATGCAGTTCCATCTGGTCCATCAAAGGGAGCCCAACCGCCTTTGTCTGACTTGAAGTGCCCTGTGGATGGCTCTGAGAGCGTGCCTTTGACAATGCTGTTAGGCTTTCGGGTTGCGTGGAAGGTGACATAGGCGATGAATGTCAATGTAAAGACTAAGGCTTGATATTGCTTGAAGGAGAGCTTTCCTGAACGTTTAAACCGTTCTAGGAAATGGATTCCCCATGGTTTCGTTTCTACATAGAGGAATTCAGATGAAGTCCAGGACGCCATGGATTTAGCTCCTCTTCAAGTGCCAAGAACCTGAAAAGAGATACACGACAAGAAAGTCAAACGAGAGAACCAACAAGAATCACTAGAACATAATCTTGTACAAACTTCTCAAGGTTTCTTCACATTCAAGAATCAGTAGATTGAACTCAGAATTAGAATCACCTTTGAAATCCTGAGAGAAGAGAAGATTATCTTCTCTCTAGTTTTCTGTAACTTAATGCTTGTTTGAAGTAAAAGAAGAAACGGTATTTATAAAGTTCAAGGACGTGAGAATAACTAACATAAAATACTCTAAATCTTTTCCATTTTCGCTGTATTTTATTTGTTTGACTTTTGGCTAGTCACTCTCATGCCATTTTCTAGATTAAACTTCACAACATGTACGCACATACAGTAAAACCAGAACTAAACGGAGCAGAACAGTTCAAATAACTGAAATTTATCACAAAAGATAAATCTAGACGCAACGCAACAAGTACTTTTGTTATGTCCATTTCTGACTATTAAGCAGAACCATTTGTTTCTCAAACTGTAGAGTTCTACAGATTCTCAGTATTTAGTGTGTTTAAAGTGTACTTACAAATATACAGATTTCCAAGAGAAATATGAACACAAATGAGCTACCAATAACATACTAAACCCTTTTATAATGCACAGGAAACAAACCAAAGTTAAGTCACAATGATGAGTGAGCAAAGCAGAAACAAAATCTATGTATTGAAATACATTTGAGGACCTAAATAGCATTTGAAATAACCATGAAGAAATAAGCAATTAGCCATGTACAAGATGAAATAGATGACTCTAATTTCAAATCAACAGATTACTAATCATTTACCGGTGATGCTCGCCGTTGGTGAAGTAATGCGGAGAAAAGGAGCCAAACGACACCGTCTGCTTCATCAAACCCATGGCCAAACGGGAAATGACCTCCGTGTGAAGAGATGCAATCAGGTTCAACAAATTTCTCAACACAACGAAACATCAATCTCAACTTCGACTGAGCCATGGACGCGTAGACCTCACCAGAGGAACCTACGCCTCCACTCAGATAGCTTGGAAGTTAAAGTAAACCGGTCCGGTTTGCTTCAAACCGATAAATTCGATTAAGAAATTAAGAGCCCTACTCTGATTATCCTTAACCGGTTCGGTTTTTTACAAACCGATAATTTCGATTCAGAACCCTACTCTGATACTCTCTGGTTTTTGAAGGGTTTCTTGCTTTTGGCGCATGGAGAAGAGAAGTAGAAGCACGAGTTTTGGTATTGTCCAACGGCTCACAAGAACACGACATTGATGACGGTCAAGAAACGATCGCGCTTGAAAAGAAGTATAATCTCTGCACAATCTGTAGTCTATTTTTTCAGATTGACGAAGCTCTACTGTTTCTGCTGTTAATTTCTGCTGTTAGCTTCTCATCTCTTGAGTTTCGTGAAATCCTCAGGAATAAAGTCATTGAAAAGGAAAGCAAATGCTAGAAATTCTAAAATCAGCAAGTACTGGTTTCAACGCTACAATCTGTTCTCCAGATATGACCAAGGTATCAAAATGGATGAAGAAGGATGGTACTCTGTGACTCCAGAAGCCATTGCAATCAAACATGCTGAAAAATGTCGTGGAAAAGTAGTGATTGATTGCTTCTCAGGCGTTGGTGGAAACACTATTCAGTTTGCTAAACTGTAATCTCTTCGTCTTCTTCTTCTTCTTTGGTGGCTAAGTTATGGTAACTTTGGGATGATTCTTAACAAATTTCATAGTTTTTGTGTATAGATGTCCTTTTGTTATTGCTATTGACATTGATCCAGAGAAGATCAAGTTAGCCATTAACAATGCAATGATCTATGGAGTTTCTAATCATGTAGATTTCGTCATTGGTGATTTCATCCAACTAGCTCCATCTCTCAAGGCAATTTTGTGTGTTTATGAGTATATATCTCTTTGATCTTTGTGTTGTTTTCCTAATCTAGATTCAAATTCGTGTGTTTTACAGGGAGATGTAGTGTTTCTTTCACCGCCATGGGGAGGACCAATGTATAACACAGTAGAGAGTTACAAGATGGATATGCTTAAACCAATGGATGGGTAAAACACTAAAACATGGAAACAGATAACTTTTTTTTCTTATGGAAATGCATCTATTTGGATCTTTGATGCAGTTTTTTGGGTTTAGGTACTCACTTTTTCAGATTGCTCAATCCATTGCTCCTCATATCATCATGTTTTTACCAAGAAATATTGATTTAAACCAAGTTGAAGAACTTGCTTGGCTTTCATCACCTCCTTTAACTCTTGAGGTACTTTTATGCACTATCAAGAAGAAACTAAGGAGCTAACCTGTTGCTGTAAACTCTTGTTGAAAATTCCTTGTGTGATTTGCAGATAGAAGAAAATTATGTTGGAGGTAAAAGAAAAGCCATAACAGCTTATTTTGGTTGCCATTAAACAACAGCTACATGGAGATTTGTACATGAAATTGCAGGGCTTTGGCCACAGATCTCTTCTACAGATTTGGCCATGGATTCTTGACAAGTTAACGTGAGAGAATCAGACATCATGTACTGGAAAATTTTGAGTTAGGCCGTAGCTTTATGTAAAGTTAAATAGTTTCTTAACCTGTGATTCATTTGTACAATACTTCATAAGGTTTTTGTCAGATGCTAATGAAATCTATTCATCTTTTTCTTTACCATTCTAAAAACAAACTTTGACAGGTTCTTTGCAGGTCTGGGAGATCTATACAATGAAATAGATGAAATGAAATGATCACCTTTTCTGCATTAGGATCGATTATAAGACTGATAATCTTCTTGATTCCCCACTAACTGTCTCCAGACAAGCTTCAAGATCTCGATAACCTGTGAATTAAAAAAGTCGAAAAACTTCAACAAAGTAATCACCAGGTGGTGTATAATCTGTAAAAGGCAACTTCATGAGAGAATCTGTAGAGAGAAAAGAGGAAGCTATAAGCTTACACCAGGGTAATGCTTTAGTATTGGAGAGTAATGATCAAGAGCTATATAAATCTTCTCAAGAAGGTGCAAAAGTGATTCAACTTCATCTCCAAGCAGATCAACCTTATAATACAACCAGATAAAAGACCGATATCGAAAACAAAGCATATCAGTTTCAGACAAAAGACTCAACAAACGAACAAAGCTTTCAAGAACACAAGAATATTGAGAGACTAACCTCAGTTTCAGCCTTTTTGAGGTCATAAGTCGTCTTCTCCATCCCCTGCTTGTACCTCCATGCTTTACCTTTGAGCTCATCAACTCCATTTACAAGGTCACTTACTTGGCTTTGATTACTTTTTAACCTGCAAACCAATAAATTTTCACTCTCATCTTCATGTAACTGAATCAAATGCACACATCACAAATATAAACAGAGTGTAGGTACCTACTTTTCTGCTACCAGACACTCGAGATTGTCGAAATCTTTGTTCAGTTTAGTAAGAATCGAAACCAGGGAGACAAATTGATCCTTAAGTTTCTTTTGTTCTGCTTCGGATAATGATAGTTTCAGTTCGGTTATATTTATATTCTCTTTAGCTAACTCAAGTTCCTGTCTTAACTTGGACATCTCCATCTCATAACCTTCTATTTTCACCAGAGCTTGAGCTGAAACAGATTTCACTTCTTTGTTTCTATCTTGAATCATTGCTTCTTGCTGATTAATCTGAGATTGAAGATTCTTAATCTGTTCAAAGACTATCTCGTTTCTTTTTCTTTCTGTTTTGAAGTCGTTTTCAGCTATCTGAACTAAATTCTCCATTTCCTTAACATGACATTCCAGCAGATGAATCTTCTCCTTCAATCTCTCCTTCTCAACCATCTCTGATCTCAAAGCTTGTTCTTTTTCTGATACATTCATGTTCAACTCTCCAAGTTTCGCATCAGCTTCGTTTAATGCTTCTTTGTATATTACCGCACAACACTCTTCTGTCATGTAGGACTCAATCTGGTCCAGAAAAGTTCCGTATAATACATTTGCAGAGATGGAAGCTTTAGCATCTGAATCCTTAACATCTGTTTCGAGTTTCTCGATAAGCTTTCGGTAATTTACCTCAACCTGAGAAAGCTCTGATATCTTCTGGTCAGCTTTTGAAAGCGATTCTCTCAGTTTACAGTTTTCTTGAACCAGAGAATCAAATTGGAACTTAGCTTTGTTCTGCCCTTCAAACACCGACTTCTCATCTTCCATTAGAATCTTATCCAGCTTCGAAATCATACATGGAATCTTCTTTCGCAGCACATCAAACTCATTATGCTTCTTCAAAGACAGAAATGAATTTCGTTCCTCTAAATTCAATAACTTTCGCTTAAAGCTATAATACTGCTCAGTTAACTCTTGTATTGCACGATCTTGATCTCTTTTCATTTGATTCATCTCAATCTTAATGTAGCTGACTAACTGTTCATGCGAAAACTGTTTTAAAGCCTCTAAATTCGACGTGACGACAGATGCTATATGCTTACTATTTGAATCCCAAACTGTTCCAAAGACTTTGTGGTGCAATTGATCTGCTCTCTTTTGGTTTCCTATCTCCCAATCTTCAATGTCTCTATTCGCATGACCTGAAAACAACTTAGAAATCAAATTAAGTTCTTGACGCAAACCAGCAATTTCTTTCGTCTTTTCAAGCATTAAACTTCTGTTGCCACAAAACTCTGCATTTTGGTTCCACAATCTTTGTTCACATTCATCCTTAAAGGTCTGAACAAAACTAGTAATCACCAAGAGTTCGATTTCTTTTTGATAATCATGCTCCTGCTGCCGTAACGAAAACAATTCCATTTCATTCTTCTGCTTAAATCCCACATCTAGAATTCTCTTTAACAAATAAGGCATTCCATCCACTTCAATCCATTTTCTGGACCCTTTCTCATGTTCTACATTGCTTAAACCGAAGATCTTTTCGCTGTGGTCTGCTGCATTCACCTTAACAAACTTTCTAATATTAGCAAGTTCGTTACTCAGTATCACCAATTGGTTTTCAACTTCATTCTTTAATGTGTCTAGAGATCCTCGTGCAGTTACATTTAGAGGGTTCAAACACGCTTTATCATGAATCAAATCAGAATGAAAAACTTCATTTTCTTCAGGATTCATATGGTGCTGGAGCAAAGTTTCCCTCAATCTTGACCATTCCAGTTCTTTGTGAGGTATTTTCTCGAGAACTGATCCTTCATCATGAGAATCAAAATTATCATCATTTCTCATCATAACCTCTTCACCCATTAGGAAATATTACAGTTCCCTGTAAAAAGAAAGTATCAGTTTCCATTAACATGATTCCTTCAAATTCAATAATACATAAGCCAGTTTTGCAAAATCCTCCAAAACAATAGCTTTTCGATAACCAGGAAAATCAACAGAGTTACAAATTTCAGATACCGATCTCTTTCGCTAACAAATTTTCACTACATATAAACCCATAACCCCTAGCAATCTCTCTGTATTGCAGAAATCAATAACCTAATGAAACAAAAGGTAATTTCTCTTAGCTAAAACAAAAATCCCAAAATTAAGAGATTAAAAAAACTTCCCTAAGTGACCATAACGAAGTGGACAAGCAACTTACAACGTAAAATTTCTACGGAATATTGAAAAACAAACCCAAAGAGCTGGTAGAGCTTGAAAATGGCTTCAACTTCAATGGTGGATCTTCTTCTTCAAGCTTTAGGGTTTCTGAATACGAACCGACGTAAAGATGAGGGAGAGAGTGCAAAATGCGAAATAGCTACTTCGGGAAACGGAGCGGGAGAGTGCAAAGAATGAAGCTTTGGTCCAATTTATTACTCTAATTACCAAAATGCCCCTCACAGAATCTATCTTTTGTCTTTATATGTGAATAAGACATTTTTCATGATCGTGGGGGTATTAATGCAACAAAGCATTAAAGGAATAACCTTTACGTTGACAAGAGATTAGAAACAAAAAGAATGTTAAGGTTTTTTTTTTGGAAGGAAATGAATCAAAGAGAGCTAGGTATGATTTGAAAATAAGACATAACTTCTCTCTTTACTTCATCTCTTTTCACTTTCCCACTTGACGTCGCCGGAAAATGCTTCTCCCATCGGAAAAACCTCTTCGGAATCTTAAACCTGTCCAAGTTCATACATTTCATGATTTTGCTACATATATATGACATAAAAGCTCAAAGCTTTTGCTTGGTTTGGAAGATTTTTTACCCGGTTAGCTTCTGTGTTCTGCAATGATGCTTGAGTATCTCACTTGACAGTTCGAGATCTCCGTTTGTAGTTGTGTCTGAATCTCTGCGGTTTTCGACATCAGACCATAGCCAGTTCTCTCTTAGACGGACACAAGCGACCACCATCTCCCCGAGACGAGCATCCATGACGCCTATGACCACTGCAGATGCAATCCCAGGATGCTTTAACAGAACAGCTTCAACCTGCGTAATAATGGATTCTCAATCCATGTAAATGTATAACTTCAAGCTACTACCACACAGTTTCTTGTGTTGGATCTAACCTCTTCAGGATAAACATTCTCGCCTCCAGTTTTGATGCGGCCATTAGACCGGCCTATGAGCCATAAGTTACCAAACTCATCCATGGTCCCAATATCACCTGTGTCAAGCCAAGCTTCATTGTTGCTGGATTTTGATGTTGCTACATTTTCTTGAATTTGACCCCAATATCTCAGCATTGTGTGTGGTCCTCGAGTTAGAATTTTGCCAACTCTTGATGAATTTTCGTCAGGCTGAACCATTAGTTCGATATGAGGCGCTGGCTTGCCAACACATATGCCTTGATGTGGTCGATTAACTGAAAGAATTGACTCTTGTGCTGGATCATGGAGAGTCATGAAGGTAAGCGAAGAGCACGCCTCTGTCATCCCTTTAAACTCACCAAAACAGCAAAAGAGTTTAGGCTAAAAAATTCATGAACAAGGTTGAAACAGAAGCTAGATGAAACTCACTCACCATATGCCGAGAGTATCTTAGCTCTTGGGAAGATTTTCGCAGCATCTTTTAGGAGCTCACTTGATAAAGATCCTCCTCCATTTAGTATCTTTCTAGCACTGCAGTTTTGAGCTCCATTTCTTTTCACCCTTCAGGGAAGATTCTCAGGTCATCAATAACTTTAGGACAAATCTGCAGTGATCTACTTCTCATGAGGATTATTTTCACTTCTCTTTTTACCTGTTAACACGGATCAGATCAGCCATAATAGCTGGGACAGTGATGAAGCAAGTCACGCAGTGTCTTTCCATAACTTGAAGAGCTGTTTCTGCATCAAACTTCGGCAACAGAACTTGGGAAGCCCCAACCATTAGCATGGCCAAGGCTGATGACAGACCACCGATATGAACTAATGGTGATGTATGCAAATAGACCTGCAGAAAATATCACGATGAACAGAGAAGTTAAGAGGCTGTTTACAGAAGCATTTTAGCTCTAAAGCCACAGAGCAGATATATGGAGATAAAGGCATACATCATTCTCACCGTAGCCAACAATAGCAATCTTGGCTAAAGATTGTGTGATGAAAGCCATGTGGCTTATCGTCACACCCTTAGGCTTCCCTGTCGTGCCTATTTCCAAAAAGCCATACATCGAAACAGAAGCGGTCAAGTAAGTTGAAGATTGTTATGGAGAAAGGTGATATCTTAACATTAATTACCGGAAGTGAAGCAGATCACAACAGCATCATCAGGAGCCCACGCAAACGTAGCTAGGGAAGGCACCTGTGCGTGCTGTTTAACCATCTTGGTCGTCAAAACTGCTACTAACAAGACAATCAGGTCACAAGCATCTTAACCACCGAATTTAAAGGTTTATTGACAAACATACGCCAGTTATGATCATTTGCAGATTCTTTTGAGGTAGACTCCATCAACACACGCCATTTCAATGAAGGTATCTCGCCATTCTTGACATCGATACTCCAGGAGACACAGGTTTCATCGGTAACGAAAAGCACAGGTTCTACTAGAAGCATTGCCATTTTGGCTTCTTTCAAGCTCTACACATCAAGTACACGATATGTATGTCAGAAACTTTCTTAATACTTTCTTAATGTCTGAAACAATGAAGATCGAAAAACACTTCTGCAACAAATTTCCGAGAAACATGGACTAAAAACTGATACTAACCCATCTGTAATTCAAAGGAGCAGCTATTCCTCCGACCAACGCAACAGCCAATAACCACTCCAAAAACAAATCACTGGAAACACAGAAAAAAACTTTAAATATCATAACCTACCATTCAAAGGTTCAGATTCCATTGAATTCCCCAATTTCATAGATGAATCGAACATCAAACCAAAAGTATCATCTAAGAGGAAGTCAACGATAACGGTCAACAAGAACCCAAACCGCTGTGCTATCAAGGCATAGAGATTGCTCAAGGGAAAATAAAACTCCTAAGTCCCAACTCATTCGCTCAAATTAAAATTTGAACTCTAGTGGTTGGAATTACACATAACGACCTGTTAACCGCAGCAATAGAGACGACATCTCCATTTCGAAGACCGAGACGAACCAGTCCATCGGCGAGACTCAATACGTCATCCACGAACTCCCGGCCAGTACGCCGCCGGTGTCCGTACACCGTAACGACTTCATCTCGTTTGACGGAAGCTAGCCGGGTCAAACATTGACAAATATGGGGCCGAGAGTAGTTAGCCATACCGGCAAAGGGCATATCCGGAATTTTTCAGAATATTATTTGAAATTTTATCAGAAGGATGAGAGAGCTCGAAGATAGGAGAGGGAAGAAGGTGCTTGTAATCTTCAGATACTGACGTGGCAGTCCATGTCATCGCAAAAACGACCTCTCTTATCTTGTACAATTATGCTGGGCCAGGCCCATTAAGCTTTATGGGCTTTATTAATATACGACGTCGTTTAAATCCTGTCCACAAAAATGTTGCAAAGCAAATATTCTTCTAGCTTTCAAGAAAGTGAACCTTGGATACCACTCAAACTAAAAATGCTAAAATCTTTTAGGATATTACAATTTTACTATATACTGTTTTCTAAATATTATTAAATTTTAAATCAATCATATCTAATTGACGGAAAAAAGAAGAAAATCTAATTATTGTTTTTTTTCAAATTAAAAAAAAAAAATTTCCAGTTCTTGATCACTTCTGGCCCCGTAAATTAAGGACCAATCGCAGACAAATAAATTCACGAGAAATTTTTAGTTACCAAATTAAGACAAAGCACAAGAATCGAGAGACACTATTCATAGTCAACGTGGAATAAAGAACATATTTTATAGCATTGAATGAAACGACGACGTTTTCCTTATGTTCACGGGACACGGCATGGTTACTTAAACGACATCGTATCGCCTTATAAAAAACCATTACTTAAAACCTGTGAAGCTGAGCCAAAGCAAACAAAAATGGCTACACTTTTATACAAAATCAGTGAGTTTTTTACACCGTTGATCGTATTCATCATCTTATTGGAATCAACGGCCATAAACGCTAGAGAATTACGACCGTCAGATCATGGATTGGAGTATTACAACTACGATCCAGGTGAGTCACCGGAGATGACGTCATTCTTTGGACCGCCTTCGAAGTCGTCAACGTCGACGCCGTCTAGTTCAACATTACCAAGTGCGGTGAAATCTCCAATGATTTCGTCTTCAGATGATGACACGTGGTGGTGGCGGAGTAATAAAGGTCGAGGAGATGATCACGTGATGAGTCACGTGCTGATTGTGGTTAGCTTAGTGTGTGGATTTACCGGTGTAGTTTTGATGATCGCTTCTGCTCTTATTTATTTTCTTGGAAATGGGAAAAAGCAAGATTCTTCTAATGAGTCTGGTGACATTAATAAGTAGAAATTTTTTTGGTTTTTTTTTATGAAATTGATTTGTGGAAAATAAATGTTGTTGGCTTGTGTTGTCTATAGAAATTGTTCGTTGCTGTTCTACACAAGTTTTTGTTCTGTGTTTGGTCCCTACGATTTTTTAATACTAAAAAATTATTGGGGTTTAGGAGAAATTACGTTATTTATTCGGAAAATATATGGAATATGGTCTTTTAAATTTTGAATTATTTTCGTTTTGTAAATAAATATAACCTTGATTTTTGAAACCTTAAATCTGAATTATATAGTTTTTTAGTTAAAATTTTAAATTTAAATATAACATTACAGTCTAATTAACCTAAATTTAAATTAGATTTGTGGGTTTAAATTTAAAATTAAGATTTAATTTTTTGTGTATGGTTGATTTATATTAAAGTTCAAAATTTTAAAATTGATTATCAAATTTGAATTTTTTTTCCTTGATCAAACTTGAATTTAAAAAATAATTTTGATACTTAAGGAGTTTTTTCCTACAAATAATTTAGAGTTTAAAATACCAGGTTACCAATTATGATTCTAACAAGACCAAATTAAATAAAAAATATACATAATTTTCTACAACATTCTGTTATATCTTTTTGTGATACAATATTATGAAAACTTTTTTAAATATTTTTGTTTGGTTAAAAATCATTATAAATAATTTTAGGAGTACTAATAATAAAATAAAAATTAAAGGGCAATCCCTAAAAATTAAAAATCAATTAACAAAAAGTGTCCATAGTGTCAGTTGGAGGAGTCCAAAAGAGGGGAAGGAAGCGGAAGAAAGCTTGCCCTTTGAAGAGTTTCAAAGGATCGTGTAGCTTATTGTATTTAAATCCCAACCATTTCATCATCTTTCGTCAATGCAATTTGCGTACTGATTTTGATTAATCAGATCGACGATCTCCTTGTTCTCTCTGATCTAAACAATGTCTCACTCTGCTGTTTCTCAGGTAATTTCTCGCTTTTTTTGTGTGTGTTTTTCCTGATTTTCAGTCAACGATTGGTTTATTGCTGATCTGAATCGGCGATTAGTTACTCTCTTTGATTTGTGAGCTGGGTTAATTGTTCCTTGTTTGTTTACGGAGAAAACGAGGGAAAGTTTTGAATATATATTTCTAGGGTTTTATGATCTTTGATCTCTGAGGTTAGGTTTGTTTACTGCAGGCTGCTGCTGTCTCAGTTCCACTTGGAAACGAACGTTCTCTTAGAAGATCCGTATTCAAGGTGATGAATCTCTCCATAACTTTTTCAATATTCTATTTTAATTTATATATGCTTTTTTTTCAAATATGAAAGCATAAAGTTCTCAGTCGTGAGATGTATTCGTTGAAAGAATCTTGGATTCGTTTTATCTTCTTTTAAAATTTCGTTTTGTTTTTTTCTTCTGAGTTTGATCTTTAATCTTTGTTTGTTTTCTGTAGCAGAACAATAGCATAAGCTTCAACAGTAAGTCATGGGGTTCTTCCTTAGCTTTAAACCAGAAAACAACAAGCTTAAGAGAGGGGAAACGGTACACGAACACAACAATATGCATGTCGGTTCAACAAGCAAGTAGTTCCAAGGTTTCTGTTTCTCCTATAGAACTAGAAGCCCCTAAGGATCCTCCTTTGAACTTGTTCAAACCCAAGGATGCTTACACTGCAGAGATTGTCTCTGTTGAGCGAGCTGTGGGGCCAAATGCTCCAGGAGAAACTTGTCATATCGTCATCAATCATGGCGGTAACCTTCCTTACTGGGAAGGACAGAGTTACGGTGTGATTCCTCCCGTAAGTCATCTGCATTATGCTGTTACATGATTGAAGAGTATAACTTCATATCTAGCAAAATCCTTATCTAAACTTGAAACTTGTGTTTTATTGCCTTCAAATTGTGCTTAAGCTGTTTGTTCTGATGTGTTGCTTATTAAGCTATTGGTTGTTCAATGTGTAGGGTGAGAATCCGAAGAAACCAGGAACTCCAAACACTGTGCGCCTTTACTCGATTGCATCAACGAGGTATGGAGATTCTTTTGATGGTAAAACAGCGAGTTTATGTGTACGTAGAGCTGTGTATTACGATCCGGAGACTGGAAAAGAAGATCCTTCAAAGAACGGTATCTGCAGTAACTTCCTATGCAACTCAAAACCTGGAGACAAGATTCAGATCACTGGTAAGTACTCAAACTAGTAATCACTTACATAACAAACAAAACCATTGTAATAAGACTGTTCTTGAGCAAATCTTCTTATACTTTCAGGTCCATCAGGGAAGGTAATGCTATTACCTGAAGATGATCCAAACGCAACACACATAATGATAGCAACAGGGACCGGTGTAGCTCCCTTTAGAGGCTACTTACGTCGAATGTTCATGGAAAACGTCCCAAACTACAAATTTGGTGGCTTAGCTTGGCTTTTCCTAGGCGTGGCTAATACCGATAGTCTTCTCTATGACGACGAATTCAGCAAATATCTCAAGGAGAATCCAGAGAACTTCAGATTCGATAAGGCTTTGAGCAGAGAGGAGAAGAACAAAAAAGGTGGGAAAATGTATGTGCAAGACAAGATTGAAGAGTATAGTGATGAGATCTTTAAGCTTTTGGATAATGGAGCTCATATATACTTTTGTGGGCTTAAAGGGATGATGCCTGGGATTCAAGATACACTTAAGAGAGTTGCAGAGGAGAGAGGTGAAAGCTGGGATCAGAAACTTTCTCAGCTAAGGAAGAACAAGCAGTGGCATGTTGAAGTGTATTGAACTTTGCTTATCTTTCTCTCTTTCTGTTAAAATTTTTTTTACTGTTTTTAATTTGATTTTTAAGTATTTTACAGAATAAATTGAATTGATGTTGTAGTTTCGAATATGATACATTCTGAAATTTGGCGTGAGAAAGATTTTTCTTATAAATTTCATTATAAATTATGACATAAGATAGTCACTAAAATATTTACTATATATATTAGTGCGGGGCATAAAAATTCGAAAAAAAACTGAACCGAATCCGAACCGAAAAAAATTTGAAACCTAACCGGGATTGGCATAAAGTATCTATTAGATCTTAAACTCGGGATCCATAGATATCGAATAATAACCGGAACCGAACCGATATCTATTGAGTAACCAAAAGTAACCCTACTTTTTTTTCGGGTACTTTTTTGGATTTTTAAATATTTTTTTTGGTTTTTCGAGTATTTTTATGGTTTTTTCGTGTATTTTTTCGGTTTTTTGGATATTTTTCGGATTTTTTATCAAATAACCCAAACCCAAACCGAACCTGAACACAAACCAGAACCGAACCTGAACACAAACCAGAACAGAACCAAAATTTTCAAATAACCGAACAAATCCTATAATCATGGAACCGAAGACCGAAGAACGAAAAATACTAAACCGAGACCGAATAAGATACCCAAATGCCCAGCCCTAATATATATTATCTTAACCCAAGTTATTTCGATGCGAGTTCAGAAACAGATTAAAAAAAGGAACACTTTTTGATCATTACAAAGCTACTTTTGAACAAAGATAAACAGAAAGAGATCCAAGATTCTTAGTAAAGTAGCAAATTAAATCATCTCAAGAGATCCTAATTTACAAATGTTTAAACCTCATCTATGGTTTATCTATGAAGATGCTTGTTTTTTGTTTGTTTTTACCCTTTCTTAAGAGTTCTTAAAGAGTTTAAAAGCCAGGGATTTCACCTGGAACTGGAGCCAACTCGTTCTTACTAAATTTCTCCTCGTCGTAGAAAGTGGCTCGCACGGTCCTTCCTCCAAAGTATCGACCGTCAAGATCCACCAGGGCTTTAGTTGTTTCCTCGGGTCTCGAAAACTGAACAAAGATTCTGACTGCTTCATGTACAGGGAAGTTAGGTTCTGTGATCTCGAATATCAGTACACGTGTCACAGTCCCATGCTTCCCACACTCGGATCCCACTTCATCTTCTAGCTCATCATCGACTTCTCCTGGCCCAACCTTTAAGCCACAAAGAAAACATGTGAACCAGAGTTGCAAAGTATAGAACATAACATAAGAACAATCAGAATCACAAGACAGACTATGTTTTAGACAGCAAAACTCTTTAAAAAGATGTGAATGATGCATACGCATACCAATAAATTCTCTTAAGACAATAAAAATTACTTTAATCACATGCCAATTTTGAGGTTTCATATGTGAAATCTTAAGAAATTTGGCAAACCAAGCTCAGGGGCTCTGGTTAAGGCTACTCCCAAAAACCAAAATAAGCTCCCATATGCCTAATTGACTATTTGATGGGACGATAATGTAACTTCTACATTTGTAACTTTGTTTATAGAAACAAAAGCAAGCTAAAATCTATGACAACCTAACAGTTCATTAGCCTGACATTAACATACCTATAACTGTAAGCTACAATCTCCATCAAAAAGATTTCTCATTGTAAGAATGCAAAAGCTTTTTTTACTGTTAATACATCTCGCAAGAATCTTAGTATCACAAAGCTCCTGCTCATGGCAGCCTTTACTCAATTCCTGAAAGCAAGTCCTTATCGATCTAATTTGCTGTGAACAATTTGAAGTATACCTATTTCTAAGCTAAGGCCACATCAAATGCTCAAATGTAGCATACCCTTTTCTCTCAAATTTCTAGCAGATCGTTCTCTATATATCAAACGCTCATTCTATGCTGTTTAACAAAACAAGATTTGATTTGAACAAACTCTAAGTTGGCTTTGTGCATCATATTGCAGGTGCAATGCATTATCAGCTTAGAGAATATTGAACACAAGAACATGTAGTGGTGTTTTGAGAGGCATACCATGTTTCTAAGAAGCAAAACCCTGGTTGGTTCTCCATTGATATTCACACTCTTGACCTTCTTCTCTGACTTATTCTCACTAGCATTCACAATCACACCAGCTCTACGATCAGTCTTTTTAGCCATCAATGGCGTTGTGATTCCTTGTTCCAGCTTCCCAAGTCCTTGTCCTTGTTTCCAGCCCATCTTCGCCATCATCCTTTGAGCAGCTGTCATTTGTCCACCTGCTCCAACTCCTAATCCACTTGTATCAGACTTTCCGATGCTAAATCCATCACCGCTAGGTGGTGGAGATGTGGATCTTCGCTTCCCACTGTTTCCACTCATGGCAGCGCGTCTCTTCCAAGCTTCCTCACCAGAAATGTTAAGTCGAGATTCGCTGTTATCACGCTCTCTTTCTCTTTCCTTTTCCCTCTCTTCTCTTTCTCTCTTCTCTCTTTCTTCCTCTTCCTGCCGCCTTTTCTCCAGCTCTCGCTTCATCTCAGCTTCCATCGCCTTCCTCTTCTTCTCTCTTCTGTATTCCTCGTAATCATTCGGTCTCGCTGGATCGTACTCCTCGATCACTGATGATGTCACACCCACTAACGCCGGCTGCGAAGGTGCCGCATCTTTCACCGGCGTAACCACCAATGGAGTGGAAGAAACCGGTGCCTTGAACTGCGACACAATAGGCTTCGGCTTATTCTGAGATCTCAGAACTGCCTGTGGAGGAGCAAAAGCCGGTGGTTTACGAAGCGTAGGCGGAGCCATCTTAGTACTGCTTGACCAGACGGAGGAGTTGCCACTCGGTTTGTCATCATCGGACGGCGGAGGAAGATCTCCGTACAATCCACCAAGCATTTTCGCCGCCTGAAAGATTTCTCCTCAGGTCCTAATTCACGGTTACTTTCAACAGCTATATTTGGGATTTCTCCACCAAGGAAGATCTGCAAAAATTAGGGTTTTTATTTTCCGATCAACATTTTCTGTTTTTTTTTTATTATTTTAAATTAATAAAATAAAAAAATAAAGACCCAAAAAAACTTATGTTTTTATGAAGAAAAAAAAAAAGTAATTTTGTTCAAAAACCGACATTGCGTTTTTCTCCGCTCTATATAATCTTGCATTAGACGCAACACATCTTTGTTGATTTTCGCGAGCATTTACATAAACCCTAGAAAAAAGTTTTCTTCTTGTTTAATTCGTCAGGTACGATCCACGATCCTACCTTTTTTCGGTATAGTAATCTTTAATCGTTTTTCTTCCCGTTTCATCGAGAAACTTCGAGCTATTTCGTAAAATCTCCCGACTTTTCTTGTAATCTTCAAATATCGATCCGTCTTGATGCAAATCTTTAATTCTTCTCCCTCTTTAATTTGCCCCAATTTTGATCGTATCTCAAATGTGACGAATTCGACTTTACATGATTCATAACTTTGCGAATTTAACTGGGCATTTCGTCAGATTGTTATATGGTTTAATCTTTACTTGCTTGTTTATCGTTTTTGAAGATATGGCGATGGTGAATACCTCGTTGTGTGTTCGTGTACAAACGCCGGTGTACCTCTCTCCTTGTCGGGTTAATTTCCAGGATAATGGTATGATTTCTGTATTGCTTATGGTGGAATCTCTAGGGATTAGCTGAGAAAGATTCTTGAAAACCCTGGAAAAATTGTAGAAGTTATTTCCGTTTGATGAACCTTCATCTAGCTGAGTTTTAAATTGCTTATGAAGTAACCGAGGGTTGATGTTTGACCATTGAAGTTCTTCTCACAAGTGTTGTAGCTTTTATCTTCTTGTTAATTCTGTGTTCAAGCTTTGGCAATTTTGTCTATATAATGAATTTGAAAGCTATTCTACTTTTCTTTTTTCAGGAAACTTTCGTAGTTGTGCTACTAGTAGAGTTTCTATGCAATTCCAACCGTTAAATCAGAGAAATGTTCCTAGATTACAGGCAATTGGAACAGGCTCACTGCGTGCCAACAGTTCTGGTTTCATTTCTACGAGCAGAAGATCTGTTTTTGTGTGCAATGCTGCCCTGGTAGGTTCTATTTATAGTATCATGAAATAACTGTAATTGCGAGTTAATTCTCTGATCTCATCTATTGGACCTTGGTAAGTAAAGTTACTTTGGTTTAAAGGGTTTGTTTCTTAGCTGGTGAGGTAACTTGTGGACCATTTTTGCTCATTTCGTCAATTAAAGATACTCTCTCATTGTCAAAAGTATATTTTCCGATATTTTCTTCGTAAGTGTCCCTAAATTGCTAGCTGTTAAGGATTCTGATTTCTTTTCTGTAGAATGCAACATGCAGTCAACGCCAAACACAGACTCTTCCACGCGAAGAGTCAACAATCACTAAAGCTCCTCCTAGCGATGGTAAAGTGTTTTTTCATTCTCTATTGGTTCCATCTTCTGGAAAAATCAGTTCATGTGCATAATGTTCCTGAAGAAAGTTGTCTAAACGTTTCTAGCAAATAAGAAAAAGGCTTACGACCATGATCTGTTATGAACCTTATAAAGAACAAGGATTCTTTTGTTGACACAAATGTTATATAGAACTCAATACTGTGGTTTGCTTTGCGAGAAAACTGAGACCAATAGTTCTGAAACAGAAACTGACCGGCCCTGACTAAGCTCAATTGCCTATTTAACTTTTCAGTTGTAGATAATGTTTTGAGATGTAATGTCTTTTGACCATGCTTAAACCTCAGATAAAAAGAAGTCCCCTATTCTTGACAACGGTGGAACCACCCCACCTGGTGGTGGTGGTGGTGGCGGTGGTGGTGGTGGAGGCGGTGGAGGAAACTCTTCAGGAGGATTCTTCCTTTTTGGGTTTCTTTTATTTATGGGATACTTGAAAGATTTGGAGGGAGAGCATGACAATAATCGTTAAAACTCATCTTTGTATATTTTACATGTAGCAACGATAGACACAGACTTTTGTATTAGCGGTGGAATAACCGAGACCAAAAAATAGGGATTTGGGTCGGTTTCGGGTAATGAATAATAATCGAATGGGTCTAAATTTTATTATCCACAGTTCTTGGTATCAAACCAAACCGAAGAATCGAATATACTGATATAAAACTGAATACTTTACTTAAAGATTAATTATTTATCTTTACTTTACGTTAAATTGTTATACAAATTATGATAGTTTTGTTACTATACAAGAATATATTAAATTAATTTGGACAATATGATTACAAAGTAACTATTTACTATTTAGAACCAAATCCGTTTGGAACCGTTTATTTCAGGTACTAATATGGTTACCAAACTTCGAACCAATCCGAACTATCCGAAATTTTTAACGGTTGCTTAGCAGTTAACTTCAAGAACCGAAGAACCGAAAACCGAAAGTACCAAACCGAATGCCCATCTCTAGTTCAACAACGAAACAGTCCATAAAACTCATCTTTGAAACCAGATTGAAAGATTTGGTAAATAATTCAGGAAACATCATTTTCATGTATGAATAAATATATGCGGTTTAAGAGCAACAACTTTTACAGACACTTGATGAGTCCAGAAGAGGTACTGTAAGACTAAATAAATATGAGAACTAATAACAAATTTTGGTGGACAATAATGTTGATAAAGACAGATCTGGAAATGATACAATGAAATTGAACAAGAAAAAAAGAAAAAGAATAATAAATCGTACCCGGAAAACACAAGGAAGCCCTTAACCAAACTAAACCATCATCATCAGGAGGTATTTGTTTTACTAGTTAGAGATCTCTCTGTTGAATAAAAAGCAGTGCTCTTTAAATTCACACTTGCTTCTCCTCTGCTTCCTTCGTTGCTTCTTTGGTATCTGGTTCTGCTGGAACCAGTGTTTCCTTGGGTACTACAGGTTTAGAACTTTCTGCATCCTTGGCTGATTCAGCTGGCTTTGATGCATCAGCGCTGGAATCTCCGGACTTCTCGGTTATTTCAGCGCCACTCGGATCTGGCAAGCTTACCGTGGTTCCATCACAACTTGCAACCGGTGGAATCTCAGCGCTGGTTTTATCAGTGTCATCACCATCTTTAGTTTCAACCACATCATTAGGCAACGGTGCAGGTTCATCTGAGGGTACTGTAGACTCAGAGGTCTCTCTCCACTCGACCCAAGCAGGTGATTTCTCAGGTTCTGGTCCAGTCAAGTTTTCAGACGGATTCTTTGATGAAGAATCCTCTGGTTCCGAGCTAACAGATGGGGAAGAGGCTGCAGCGTCGTTGAATTCATCGGCTTCACCTATGACAACATCATCATCAATGTCTTCATCGCCGCCAGCAGTCCACTTAGCATTTGGTGAAGGGGAAGCAATTGAACTCATTGAGCGCTCATTGGCAACTTTTTCATCATCGAAAGCAAACCAATTTGAATTGCTGAAGAGGGAACCGCTACATAGAGAGCATGTTATATTTCAAGGACCGTTTCAACCGTATAATGACAAAAAATGCATAGAAATCGATAGACGTCTTCAAGAAGAAAAACAAAACCCATTACCTCTCCTGATCATCTCCAAGGCGCAATGAAGATATGACGACTTCAGCAGATTCATCATCGAAGTAGACATCCTGCAATACAATATTCATCAGAAGTTTTCAAATGTACCATTATCACTAAAGCTTTCATGTTGGCTTAAAGGAGCAAGAACAAGAGCCGCTTCGAAAGTTCGAGCAAGTTATGAGCAATAAACAACACATAAGGAGAGAAGACAAAAAAATTATTTTGCTCTTATTCGTTCCACAAAAGGTATACTTGTCACAAACTGACTTAATCTGTGTTTATCGTCATGTAACCAATGACCATGATTTTAGCAAGTCACAGGTCGAATTCTTAAACACAAGGAGAAGACTTAATAATACCTCATCATCGCGTTCCATAGAGCCTTGTGCCTGCATTACATAAATAAAAACTGTAAACGAAAATGTTCACACGTGTCGCGTTCTGACATCTTGAGGAAAAAAGGGACGAAAAGTGAAAGTTCTGTACTTGTTCTGGTAGAAACAACTATATCCTATAAGCTACTTCTAGACTAATTAAAAATAATAGAGGAACAGAAGCCACCCGCATACTAACTATATATCACATTTTGGAAACTACAAACCTATAAGAGATTCAACACAAAAGAAAATCATCGCAAATGGATTCTCTTGTTTGTCTCAGCAGTTGTGCACTAAAGACCTTGGAAACTACTTAAAAATGCGGCTAAATTCTATACGAGAAAATATCACATGTAGCAGGAATGACAAAGAAACACGAGAATTCACCTCATCCATGTCATCATTGCTGTAAATTCCATATCGGAAAGCCTGGCTCAAGTTATTCGCTAGAGCTGCCACATCATAGTCTCTATCATGGTAATCATCATCGTCACTGTCCCTATTACGATCATGCAGTGAAGTTGGCCTCCTGTTAAAGCAAAGAATGTCAGTAATCTGAAGTGTAACGTTTACCATTCTAAGGAACTTTCCAAAAGAAAGCTCTTAATTGTCATCTACTTGGGATACACAATTTCTGTTAAAGCAGATTACAGAAATGAGATGAATTGTTTCTATAAGAAAAATACTGTTTCAAGTATATAACCACTGCTTTGAGTCATAATTTTTAAACAGAAGGCGGCCTCAAGAGTTTTTAAGTCAATAGGATCTCTCCCACAGAGAAGAAAAAAATGCATACCCGCAGGCCCAAGAATATACATTTTCCAATGTATTACGCTTTGATAGGACATCTGTCTGCCATTCGATCCACGTGCTATTTTCCTGGTAAAGAGTACAGCAAATGAGACTCTTGGACAATATATGATTAGTTTGTTACTTAAGGTAAGAGCATTAGAAGGCTGAAAGCCTTTTCATCAGTTCCTAAGGCAAAAAGTTATCTCAGTAAATATTTATGCAAGGTGAAATCCTAGCGAAAACATTGAATTTGACCATCTAATTATGTACAAGAAATATAAAGCGAATGTAAATAGCCCAAAACTCCATTAAATTTAGAATAGCACCTAGACTAGTGATAGGGAAAATTCTCCAGTCCTATAGACAACCCACTTTTACTTCATATCTGTGTGCGCCCATGAGTTTTGGCAGAAACTAAATTAACAAGGGTTAGGAGACGTATATTTGGAGTACCTGCAAATGTGATTGAATCTCGCTGTTGGTATTAGCTAGCTGAAGAAGTTTGTTGGAGATACGAGTCAAATGACCTATACTTCCAATCCTTGGTGGCTTTCTACCCTCTGCAGGGACCGTAGGCTGAAGCTGTCGGATCACAGGTAGCAAAGTTAATATATAATGGTTTCCAAGTGCAGATATTAGCAATGAAGTATCTTACAAGAACCTTATCAGACTCAACAGCAGTCAAAGTAGAGTCTTTTTCCCCATCCAATATCCTCCCAACAAGATCACATTCACGGAGAAGATGGTCTACAAGTTGAGAGTTTTTGCTCTCCAAACATGAGAGAATTACATTCTCCACGTGGTGATGCAAAAAATTGTTGTAGGGGTACCTGAAACATAATTGCATAATAAGATTGGCAAGGAGTCTACACACCACACCACTAACCGAGAGGGTGAATTTTAACTTACTCAGAGAACAAGTCCAACACTCTTTTCACTGCTCCAAGTCGAATAACCTCCTTCTCTGCTTCTTCACTACCGACTGTGAGTAAGACTGAGATAAACTCTACTATCTAGAGGGGAAAAAGTTCAAATTGTGTTCGTTAAAGAGATGTTGATTAGGAAAATGAAAACAATAATCTTAACAAAGAAAAAAAATACATAAAGGAGGAAACAGATTATGCATCTGAAAACAACAAGGTACCTTAAGTCGGTGTTTTCCAAGAGGTGGTTGCAACTTTCCATATGTAGTAAACAAAACACCCTCATCAGATGAAACATTCAAAAGCATAAGTAAATCACCTGCATAGTAGAAACATAGTTAATCATTGCAGCCAGGAGATTCACTGTCCTCTACTGTCTGCATTGGAAAGTGAAAACCACAAAACTACAGATAAAAACCCTACTAAAGTTGCGAAAGCAAGATTGCATACAATAGTATGGCATTTCAACAAGGGACCAATAGGTCTGTTCAAGATCAGGGGAAAGTACAGTTCCACCAGTATTCATAGCATCAAGCAAAAAATGTGCATAGAAATTCGGTTGAAGGTAGTGGGACCAATGAAAACTAGTATTCTTCCATCCCACCAAATCACATCCCTCCGAACGGGGAACTTAGCATTTAATCAGTCCAAACACAACGAGACACACCAGTACACAAGCAAGACTACAAAAGCACTGACAAATGGAAATTATTTACCACACTATTATTTGCTCACCTAGGCTCCCAAGCATTCCATTCACTGTCTCAGGACTAGTTACCATGCTTCCATGAGCTAGTTGACGACCATATAGATGATAAGTTCCCATTGTAAACCTCTTAGGATCCAGCAAAGATATGCATACAGACAGCGAATTAACAAGAACAGACTTCGGTCGTGAATCTTCTAAAGCATGCTTTAACAACCTTCCAGTGCAGCTGCATGAAAATGTGTTGAGACCAAAGCAAATACACAATGAATAGAAATCTCTAACAGCATCAATGACTACATGAAAACAATATCAAAGCTAAGAAAAGTCTACCTGGGGCTCGAAAGTTTTGTAGCAAGGCCAGGGGGTGCATATCGTGCCACGGTACAGAGAATTTCAGCTGCGTTAGAATGTGCCTCGGGAGAATCCTAAAAAACAAAATATCTCTTAATATTACTAAGTAGCATGCTTTGAAAGATACAATTAGTACAAAATAAAGGAAAGCTATAGACTAGCTTCCTTTGAAAATAAAATAAGACATGCTACTGATGGAACTTACCGAGGAGCCAAACTTGTCCACAATCATCTCTAAAACATCTGTATCTTCTACCCACTGCATTGCACTTGTGTAGTTTGAATATAAGTGCTCATCAGTACCGAGCAAACGTTTCAAAACCTGCACCCGCAAAAGAGGTCAGAGTCTAGGAGACTAGAATTTTACAGAAAATCTAACATTTATTCAACACCGTTTAGGTATATCTTTCAAGAAATACAGATGTTATTGTCTACGGAAAATGGTAAATTAAAATGTCAGTAGTGTAATAATATAACCATTGTACAACGACTGTTTTCATCTTTATTACTGCCATTTCTAGTACGGTTGTTGTCGTAAACAGAACCAAAAGTACTTCGCACAAAACACTATTACGATAGGATGGATGGGGGGACAGCACGTTCTTTCAATTATTTAGGCCGCCGTACATTCAAAAGTAGATACTGAAAATAAAATGTAAGACTAAGAACTTAAAACATAATTAGAAGTGCAAACCAACCTCCATTATAGATGTAATACCAACCAACTCAACAAGCTGCTTCAGTATTTCCTGATGATCCTGGTAGCACGAGAAAGCCAAGGTTAATTATAATAAGAATTGTAAGTACCAACTCCCAGATAGTCAAATGTGATTAACCATTGAGAGCCTGTGTACCAGTTATTGTAATCTTATAAAGGTGGTTCAATTGGATATTGTTGATTAAAAAAAATGTAATTTCTTTAATTGTAGCAATACCAAAATTCCATCAATAATCACTATGCAACAGATTCAAATTATAAGGAAAACTCTACCTATAAATCTTTACAAAAATAAAGGAAACAACACTGGTTGAACTCTAGTTACATCCTTGTTCTTCGAAATATAAATCTTAACTTGGGAAGCGAAATCAACTTACTTTAATAAATTGCATAAAAGAAATCGTCTTCCGCACCAGCAAGCAAATGACAACCTAGCAACAGAAGATGTATGAGATAATAAGTTGAAGAAAACACATAAGAGCATGGAATTTCTCAATGACTGTTATGCGATTAATATAATGTTGAATGCCTGATACCTTGCTGAAGTAACCAGCAAGCAATGTATTATGGTTATGTTTCGATTCCAAAAAAGAAAACAGCAATAGCATCAACTGCAAAAAAACGACATAAAGAGAGGTAAGAAACTATAAATGCCTCAAATACAAGAGAAAGAAACAGAGTTGATTTCTACCTCTTCATCCTCGGCTAGAGTTTTCAGTATCATTTCAATCTCACATGTGAAAATTTCACAGGCAATGAAAGGAAACCTAAACACAGTTAGAAAAAAAAAATCAACTATTTGTTCATCAAACATGAAAAAAAAACAGTAACATTACTCACAAAGCACCTACTTGAATGTTCGTTTCTTTTCCACATCCTCGAGAGGCTCCTCTATTATGTACTTAATAAGTTGTTCCACCTGCACTCTTTCTCTCAAGCTGCAATTACAAGAATCCAATTGTCAAGAATAAGGAGTATTGCCAGAGACTGGAGGTTTGTAAAATCCAGACTTTGTGAAAACTAGTGAAATTAATTGTGTCAACCCTATGTTAGAAATATCAGATGTGATACATTAAGTTGGGATGCCTAAAACTTGTGAAAGTAAAAATATTTCATTGGCTGTCTAGAGAACTACAATGAAAACATTCTGCAGTTTTATATAGCAAATCTTATCATATGGATATCTGAACGAGTGAAAGCATCTCCATGTGATATATTTAACGTTCACAGAAAATGCATCATCAGGCATGAACAATTGCACTTCTCTCTAGAAAGGAGCGTGTAATAACATAAAATATGGTTTCTGGGCATACAAATTTAAGAGGCGCCCATTAAGGGCTTTGCATTCTTGAATTATTTCATCCTCATCAAGAAGTTCCTCTAGTGTAAAACTATCTTTGTCCAAAATCGCCTCCACCTGCGAAGCAGCAAAAAAAATTAAATATTCAAAAAGCACAGAAAACAAATGACCTGTATCACAAGGACTAGCAAGCAGCCAGCAAAATATTGTAGGATGGGATACAGAAGCAACATGGTTATACACAAAACCATGTTGGGGAAGATATCCCTCAATAAAAACTAGTCTGTGATCCATCAAACACGTTCTCTTCACTCTACACCTAGCCGCCCTTCTAAGGATCAGTATAGAAAATGCAGACTCAAAACTCAAAAGACCATTACATTAATCCCTTCAACAAGAAGGGTTAGTCTCTCACTTCCAACGACACAATGGTCAGAAATCAACAAGAATTAGGTATGCGAAGCGAATTAATCACTTATAAGCCAGGAAATCAAGATACCGATAAACAGAGGAAGCTGTGAAATCTAATAAATCCAACATATTTGTCTAACAAAAAAAAATTATCCACCAAACCCCAGAAATGAAACCCCGAAACAATCTCAGAACGCTAAATCCATCAATAAGAGACGCGCCCAAGGTAGAAATACAAAGGGAAAACTCATCTTGGGGAAGGAGTGCCTTTTTTCTCACATACACAATCCACAGACGATCGTAAAAATAATCAGGCGAGGGAGAAGATAACTTACGGCAGAAGCCGTAGACAAACCCGCCATTCGCCAGAACATCTTTACAGCTCAAAAAACCGTCGAATTATTCACGTCCAGAGATTCGGATCTTCGAAACCCTAACAAGAGAAGAGAAATTTTTCTAACAAGGAATGATTTGAGAAGAAACAAGTAATCCGAAGCTAGAAACTGTAATCGCTATACGAAACAACAAAAAAAATCACAGAAATTCGATCTGAGATCGAAGAAGCGAAGCTAAGAAGAGCACCTTCAATTGCGGGGAGGGTAATGCTTGGAGATAGAAGAGAAGAAAGAAAAATAAATAAAAAATAAAAAAGATTAAATGTGTTTCTTTTTCAAATTAATTTAATTTAATATTTATTTTTATTTTTGCTATTTAGTGGTCGATATTAAACATGCGCCTCAGTTCTTCGCCAAATATTTATTACGCCCATGTTTGAATTTACAAAGATATCATATATAGTTGTTAGTTGTCAAAAAAACATTACACATAACTGTTTTTATTTTCTTACAAATATTCACCTGGAATAGAAAATTATATTTAATTATTAAAAAAAATATTTTCCTTTTGTCTAACAAAAAATTATGTTTATATGAATATTTCAATATAGATAGTATTTTCAAATTAGTTATAAGAATATAAACGGCCACATTTGGATGCCATCTTTTCAAATCTAACATTTTTGTATGGTTTGAGTAATACTTTGAATGAATGAAAAAGGTTTATAAGACATTTAAACATTTACATTCACTAGACCTTCAATTAGATTGGGGAAATAAAGTTAAGAAAATTGTTGAAAACCGTATTAAATGTAAATTTAAATTAGAGAATTTATGCAAAATGGTTTAATTCAATAGGTTTTTGAAAATTTGTCCTAAAGTGTGAAAGTATATCATTTACACTTGAATCTAGTGTTAAAGACATTGTTGCAAAAAATGTTTAAATTAAGATATTTTTTTGCAAATTCCCCTTTAAATTACATGCAATTTGAATTTAGGCATTCACATATATTTTTAGATATCATATGATTTAGGATAAGAAAAACAAATTTAATGAATTAAAATTGTTAGACCTTATAGTTCAAGTTTTTCTTGGTTTCTCTCCCTACACTAGAGATCTTAAATACACCGTTTAACTATAATAGTTCAAAGTTTAATATAAAATGGTTTTCTGCCATTTATTTCAAACATAATTGTTATAAGATATTTAAAATGTAAATTCTTTTTTGTCAAAATGTTAGTAAATTATGTTTATTTTTTGCAATCAACCAAAACAAAATATAAAAGAAGATACGTTTATGCAAAGATGGAAGTAAAAATTACGTTGCAGCTCTGTTTGGCTACAAGTTTAACAAAATCCTTCTCCCGGGTAGTAACTCTCTAAATTTGCAGTAACATCTTTTTTTTTTTTTTTTTTGACATGAGAAATTGATACAGTTAGTCAATGGTGACCATATATATATGACATGATGGTTGTCTTTATAGGTTTATATCAAAACTAATCTCAAAATTTCCAAAATAAAAAAACTCATATCGACCATGAGAGGGACTCGTATTGTCTCAGAATACAACTTCGGAACTGTTCTCCCTGCAACAACTCAATATAAGATAAAACAAAGAATGTTTAGTTTCTCATGAATATTCAACTCTTTACAAAAAAAACCCTCAAATTTCAAAATTATAAATTAAACCCTTGGCCGTTAACAGTCTCTATTACGGCACAATAATGTTGCCATAATGAAGGGTTTAACGAATAGAATTACAAAACCTGAGAGATTAATTTACAATTTTGAAATTCGAAGGTTTTTTCTCCGAAATTGAAAACTTCAGAGCTTAATATGTCTTAATTCATATATTTATATAATAATGTATAAGGGTAAATTTAAGGAAAGAGGAATAAAACTAACCTTGAAGGATTTGGAGACTCTTTAATGTCTTTGGTGGTATTATATAATGGGATTGAGAAACTATGTGAACAAAGTTACAACATCTCTGTGATATCCTCTTACGATCAACATCCTGGGGACATTTTCGACCAGCAAATCCATATACTCCATATAAAAATACGCCGGGTGGTTCAAAGGAGGCGGCGGGAGGCTGACGAGGACCACCGCAGCCATCCTCGAGTAATTAAGTATCGTTGAGTTCAATTTCAGCATTGTATATAGAAACTTCTCCACTTGCTGTTCATTAACCACCATTGGTTTCCCATTAGCTAGCAATGGAGTTGATCCTTCTCTCTTGAGCTCTGATAAGTAATCTGAGATTCGTCTTTGAGCTGCGTTGAAAGCTTCTAATGAATCTTCTTGATTGTTTCCCTCGGATCTTATGTCCCATGATTTCATCGTTACCACGATTACTTCTGCGTGCATCCTGAGATCGTATAGGAACTTCTTCACATCGGCTTTGAGTGCTTCAGCGTCTGAATCTTCTTCTGCTATGCAGAAAAGTTGGATTTTGCAGCTCTCGAAGCTTTCTTTTGTAAGAAGAAGCTGTGAAAGAAGAAGCATGAGACCACCGTCTCGTACAATCCAGTACAAGTCGATTGTACCGTATTGTCGTTGGTACTCGTTTGGCCACTCGTCTAATCCTTTGATGATCACAACTGCTTTGTTAGCTACAATGCAGTCGTTGATTATCCCAACAAATGTGGATGGAATCTCAATTAGATTCTCCCTACGCCAGATTTCGGGGTATCGCATTACTACGATGTTGGGTTTGAGGTTTCCAAGTCCCATGGTTTGGATGATCCCACGGAACCCTTCGGTCATGTTCGGAGCTACGACTATTTCAGCCACACCTTCACAACGCTTATATTCTATGTAAGTGGCTAGTTGTTTGCATGCTTCCTTTGCTTCTTCAGCGCATTCATAGTAGTCACCATCTAAAATTGAGACGAAGATGGACATTCCACGACCTTTTTTCTTCATACAGTTAGCAAAGTCAGCCAGCTTAGGATGGCATGGAACATTTTCAGGGAGCTGACCCCACGGTCGACAGAAAACAAGGGGAATTGGATACCAGTTCTTTGGGTGCACTTGATTTGCTGCATATAGGAAAGAAGACAGTACATGAGATTAGCTTAGATCCTCTAGAAACTAGTTTTTTTTTCAAGAAAAGAAGATTTTCATGGCGAAATCACGTAAAACGTCTCGATCAACACGTCTAATTGATCGGTTTAACATCCAAAGGAATGATAAAGAAGACAGTACATGAGATAATCTTAAATATTCAGTTTAAGGAATGATACAGTCACCAAAATACCCCAACTAGTAGTAGCACCAAATTCGAAGAAATGAATAAGCGAGGTTCGACAATCAAAGAATGACTATTGTATAACCCTTCAGTTATAAGTGCAAGTTACATGACATACCTCCGAGTGACCTGAGACTACGAAGGGCCAACTGGAAATATGCACTCTTGAACCCATCTCCCCAGTCTCCGGCCTTTCCTTTTAGGCCGACATACTTGTATATCAGACTTGCAAGTGCAATGGCAACCACAGTAAATGACCAAGAAATCAAGAACATGATCACTGCAACAGTAGAGAAAAAAGAAAACCATTTATAATAAGACATCTTACGCTTCGGATGAGATAGGATTCATTGTAGCTAAATCGCATGAATTGATCAGAAGTTGCCTTTTAGGAATGGTCTAGATACGAAGACTGAGTATTGAAAATTCATACCTATACAAAGTGATGCTCCTACAAAAGAAAGGCTCCAGTGATGGTATTTCCACCGTGGACGCCAACTTGGAGCATCTAGAATATCGAGCAGGAAACAAGACAAGTTTACTCCCGAATAGCACATAAGGAAAAACATAGTCACAGTGGGTGTGATAAGATCCAGATTCCCAATAATAACACATCCAATGCAGATCAATGCTGTGAAAAGCGTCGCTATGTGAGGTTCACTACCATCTGCAACCTTAAAATAATTCAGGATGGGGAGAATATCATCGTTTGCTATAGCAGCAAGTAAGCGTGGGGCCCCTGTCAAACTCTGGAGAGCAGCCCCTAGGGTTGAAAGGATGATCCCAACGTGAACAATGGCAGGGAAAGGCCAAGCAATTGTAGCAGTTAGTAGCCTGCAATAAAGGAAAATTATTCATTGCATGAAATAATTCAAGATATGGAGTGTGAAACACTAAATGAACAGTTCTGTGAGTCAGGTCTCAAACATGGAAAATTTATATAAACCAAAGAAAGTCAATCTTATTCAAGCACCTACTAGTTTTTTTTGTAGTACATGCATATCATGAAGACGTTTTAAGTTTCTTCAAAGTTTAACCATGGTAAAGACAAGAAAGTGCAAATAATAAGGGAGATTTTTTTTTCATTCCCCCGGGACACTTCTGCCTAATGAAACACAGTCGGTTCAGTTGTGTAACGATAAAACAAACCACATGAGAAGTAGAGTCATTACCTATCAGTCAAAAGTTTGTCACGCGTCGAAACAGCTCCAAAAAACAAAACAGATATCACATACAGAAAGGTTGTAGTTAGAGTGGCAGCTAATGTTCCCACAGGAATCGATCTTTGTGTGTCTTTCAGTGAAGCTGAACGATTTGAACCAGCCATAATTCCTGTTACAGCAGGAAAAAATAGACCCACCAAAGCACTGGAAGAAACAAAGAGAAGGGAAGATAAATCTCAGAGTTAAAACTAAACAGATAAAATTATTTCACTAACTTAAACCAAAAGTAGAGTCTTTTTATCATAGGAAAGCACAACGCCTGGAAGTGACTCACTTGAAATTCCAGTACGTGCTTCCATTAGGATCAGGAATCCCAGCATTATTTGTCATTTGATAAGCAGAACTCCAGTTATCTTTAAAGCTTTTTAAACGCAAGCCCGTAATTCCAGCTGTTCAGATAACAAGAGAACAAAAAATGTAAGGTCAACCGTAGTAATAATATTCACACGTTTTTCCAAACAATACCCAGAAATGACTTACTGTCAGGATCATCTGTCTTCGCCAAAAAAATTCCAATGAATATGCAGAAGATGGAGATCAAGACGGGTACGAGGAAAGCAGGTGCAACCCTATTGATCATCTTCACACCGCCAAAGACAATGAAGCATAGAAGGATGGTCACAACAATTCCATAAACTTGCAAGTCATGTGAACTTGGGCTTTGTATTGCTTCGGCAGCTGCTGTTCCATTAACCTTTGTGACAGTTTCTGCCATTAAAAATGAAACGCAGTAATGGAATTACAGTCTTGTCGCTAACAATTTTTTAATGCATAGACAATTGCTACTTCCAAAAAAACTTGACAAAACGAGTATTGACATCAAGTGGAGCATGAAATAGTGAAGGCATAATGAATAATATAAGAGATAAAAGCTGACAAATCACAATTCACAAGGGCTTGTTGGATGTTCTATAGCCTTATGCTTACAGATTAAAAATTTTCACAAGTCCCACAGTAATACCTCTAAAAATTCCAGCGGCAGGTACGGCTTTTAGAAAAGTCTCCACAGCACCCAAAACGTACCTATAAAAGGAGAAATCAGAGGAAATAGTTATTAAAATCACTTCAACTGTTAACCATGTGAAGCTGAACAGAGCACCATCAACTTAAAGCAGTGAGTGTCAAGCTTAAGACTTTGTCAAAAGATTTTTCATATAAGGATCCAGGATTTACACTTACAGAGCTCCCGCAACTGCATTGCCAAGGAAGAAGCATAAACCTATGCTAATCCCAACCTCCGGACCAAGAGCTCGACCAATCAGGTAATATGGTCCTCCACCCTAAAGTATCGCAAAAGTTATTGCAAATTACTTTTGATTGATAGTACCCTAAATAGTGCCCAGTAACAAATAAATAGAAAAGTAATAGGGTAAAACTATGAACCAGATATGCAATGGAAAGAAGGCCATATTTCACGGTGGACATACATATTTATTCCAAGCAACTCGGTGGTATCACAGAAAACAGAATTACCTTCATGGCACCATTTGTTGCAATAGCACTCAAAGATATTGTTGTCAAGAACGTACAAGTGCCACAGAGCAATACCAGCACCAGACCTTCTCCGATACCAGCCATGCCAACAATCCTAAAATTTAACAGAATAACACAGACAACGATGAGAGGAAACTTTTCCCTATTTGGTTCAGCTACTCTCAAGAGATCCAATTATTAGATTACTCAATACCACTGTTGTATGACATCAAGGGCGTTGTCGACTTACCATGTGAAACGGATATAGTATATAATTCCTAATATGTTTTGCAAGCAAGGAACGAAAACTCCCATCATTGTACCCAGCTTGAGAGCAGAAGGCTGCAAAAAGATGCAGACAAATTAACATAGTGGGAAACCATAAATGTAGCAGGAGATGATGCCTATGTAAAAAGATCCAGACAGAAACTATATGAGAAATGTCAGACTAGAATACCTAAGAAAGTCTTAGTTTTGCAAGCACCATAATAGCCAGAGTTAGCAACAGAACATTGAAGGACATTTTCAGACTAAAATCATCTAATCATCATGAAACAATGATTTCCAAACAGCCAGCATCAAAATAATCAGGTAAGGGTCATACTTCAGTACAGAAAATGTTCACCCATCTTAAGTATTAAGATTGTTTATAAACATGTACAAACTACCAGGGCAATAAATTGAAGGAAATAACTGTTGATTCTAGTGCATGACACTTGAACTCCGTAATGTCATAGCATCACCAGTGTCAAACAAGTCTTCATTTCCAATTATTGTGGTTAGTTCCCAAAATCTCTCCTATAACTCTCTTGACTAAGCATAATGCCATAGAAGTGGGAAGCACTGAAAATAGAAAGATACCTTTGGGTGCCCTTGCGTAATGGAGATATCCTCCCCATCTCTAGGGCTTGATGGTGCCGGAATTGGCTCCCCTGTCATACTGATAGAGCAATTCATTACATTACCTCCTGTACAATTTAGAGAATATGTATGCACCAAAGCAAATGGTCTATGTTCTATATCAGAAAAACAAACATAAAAACATCAACTTCAGCGAAAACTGAACCATGAATTGATTCTAACCGGTTAACAGCCTAGTGGAAAATTGGGATAAAAAGAAATATAGAAGGAAAAAGTGTAAAGCATATTTCAGGTAAAATGTAGCATTTACACATAAGGAAGATAAAGAACGATCCTTAGTATTCTATTCCACGACATTTAGTCCCAACAAGTAGGAAATTGCTACAGAGTATCTTTCCGTTAATTTAGTTTGGACAAAAAAATCCAGGGTGATCAACAAAAGAGGCATAATTTATAACTACCACTAAATGCAGTAGTTGACTGTCACATTTCTAAGTTTAAAAAGCAAGGAGGGTTGTGTATACCTCTTCAAACCAAGAATATTCACAAGAGAATCAAAACCAAATAATTCCAGCTTGGATTCCTTTTGATGGCCATTAACTCCATCTTCTGGTATTGTCCCATCCCTTGCATTACGGCCGACCTCTCCTGGTGCAGCTACTTTTATATTCCTGTAAAAAACCTACAAATGTAAGAAACACTCATGATGTAAAATGCAGAAAAGACTGAGACATTCAGTATTTCTATCCAATATAGAGTTCAGAATATTCTGCGCGCACAAATATTCACATCAGAAGATCACCAATGTATCAAATTCCGCCATAAATGGTGAATGAAGCAAACTCAGAAAAGAAGAAATATGAATCGTATTAAGCAAACGACACTTTCGACACCTAGCGGACAACGAACCAAATTGCATCACATTTCTGCTAATCAGTACAAAAATCTTCATCAGAAACATCCTTATACACTTCGAGAACATGATCAGCACAGAGACAAGATTTGATACACAAGCTCCCAAAATCACTGACGAATCGATTATATAAAATTACTTGAGGTTAGAAGAAGAGGAAGAAGATCCAGGTTCGATGGAAGACATCTCAACAACCGCCCTATCGTGCGCCACCACAGGCCTATATTTTTGTCCACCGAGTCGCGGTCCTGAGCGGAACTCCTCTTCACCATTACCCCCACCTTCTTCAATGTCGTTGCTATCCATTTCTCCGATCGAGTCTACACAGATCCCTTGTTCCTCTTTCCAACAATGAGAGGGGAGATACCTCGACGGAATTAGAGATCGGAAGAGTTTGAAATCTGGCAAACGACTGAGATCGAGGTCGATGAATTAACGGAAAAGAAAAAACAGAGACGAATTCAGATTTGAGAGAAAAAATATTATAAACGAATGAAATTAATAAAATAAAAAAGAAAATATAATTCTATATTTTTGGGCTTTTATAATTGGGTCAAGCTGGCGGCTGAAATGTCTTCTAATTACTTAGGATATTAGTCTTGGTCAGTTCAAGTCTTCAAGAATTTATTTTCAATAACCCAATTCTTTTCTTTCATTGTTTTTTATTTTATTTTTATATATTTGTTTTATAATTCCTTATAAAATTTCAAGTTATATTTTCTGTATAAATATATATAGGATACTTCTAATTATAATGCTCTATAATTTTCTGAGTTGTTATGTAGTTATGACAATATTTTTAAAGAGTAAAAAATCACTTAAAGTGATATAAATATATAATATTTCCTTTTGTATTAAAATAAGAAAAAGCTTTGAAATTCCACTTTTTTAAAAATGAGATAATACTTTTTATTTAAAATAAAATTCACAAAATTATTCTATCAATTTATATTTTATTAACAACATAATATACATAAACTATTGTGTTATAAAGTATAAACTATTTTATTAAGTCGGATGCTCTATATATATATATACATATATACATATTTATACACGCAAAACAGAGAAAAAAATGACAGTAATTAATCTAAGTTAAAAAAAAATCGAAAAACCTTGTACTTCCATCAGGATCAGGAACTCCAGTTAACCTTTGTGACAGTTTCTGCAATAAAAAAATGAAACACAGTAATGGATTGGATTGCATAGACAAGATTACAAATTTTCTGTAGCCTTATGCTTACAGATTACAAATTTTCACAAGTTATTAATACCTTTAAAGATCCCAGCAGCTTTTAGAAAAGTCTTTGCATCACCCAAAACGTACCTGCAAAAGAGAACTCAGATGAAATAGTTATTACAATCACTTAAAACTGTTGACCAATGTGAAGGTGAAAATAGCACCAGCAACTTAAATCAATGAGTGTCAAAAGCTTAAGACTTCGTCAAAGGACTTATAGAGATCCAGCAACTTAAAGCAATGAGTGTTAAAGCAATGTTAACTTGCTCCTGTCGCTTTTTCAACTAGAGCATGTATCGACGTTGTATAAGTAAATAAGTCAGGGACAAGACCAACTTTAGGCATCTCAACAAGAAGAAGTGACTGCAGATTTCGTATCCTTGGCCTTGTGTTTCTGACTACAACAGTTTTATGTCATCATAGATGGTTGGAAGGATGTCATCATGCTTGATCCAAGCTCTTCTCTTTGCATAATGATGACATCAAACTGTTGTAGTCAGAAACACAAGGTCGTAGTAGCTCAGATCTTCTCATCTTACAGAATAATCCTTTAGCAACCGAATTTTGCAAAACCCGTCAATCATCGTAGAGTATGTAGCTGAGTCGGGAACCAATTTTGAATCAGCAATGTGTTTCCAAAGTTCCATTGTCTATTTTACATTTCCAGACTTGAGAGTGCTACCTAGCAACATAGTAGTAGTTACTATATCCCCAACACCGAATTTCTCCATCAACAATTGATAAATATCTAGAGCTTCATTGGGGACGATTTTCTTTGCTCAATCCATCAATTAGTATATTAAATGTTATGACATTTGGATCGACACAATTCCTATCATTCAACATTAAATGAAGAAGCTTACTTGCTTCATCTAGGTCACCTTTGGTGCAGAATCCCCATAGTAAAATATTGTAAGATGTGACATTAGGTTTTGTATTCATATTCTTCTTCATTAACTCGACAATTTCGAAAGCAGCTGTCATAAGGCCATCCTTGCATAGCTTCTTACCAATAATGTTATAGATCATAACATCTAGCTCTTTGCCCTTCTATGAGATCAAATTTAAAAGTTGCAGAGCTTCCTTAATCTTATTTATTCTGCAAAGACCATCAATGAAAGCCGAGTATGTATAAGTATCTGGGTGAACCCCATGCTTCATCATAACCTCAACCATCTGGGAGGCTTCTTGAAACATCAGGATAAGCCCCTCTTTCAAGAATCTCATTGAAGAGCTTCTTCCCTTTCTCTAATTCACCCCAATCACAAAACCCTCGAATGAGAATATGATAGACAATAAGATCTGCATTTACACCTTTATATTCCATTTTTTTGAGAAAGACCATTGCTTCTTCAATCTTACCGGCTTTACAAAAGGCATCTATCAAAGTCCCCAAAGTAATTGAATCCCAGGAACAGCCACTGTCGCTCATTTCATTTGCTAATTGCAATGCTTTATCCAGTTCTTTTTCCTTGCAGAAACCTCTTATGACCGTGTTGTAGCTAAAAGCATCAAGCTTCACAGAATTTTGCCTCATTTCTCTAAGCAAACTAACAGCTTTACAGCATTCTAGATTCAAACATAAACCCTTTAAGATGATTTTAAGAATGTATGTGTTGAAAACAAACCCACGCTTTAACTTCAATCCGAGAACCCCATACCCAAACTCAATCTTACCTATTTGCACAAAACATTCAATGATTTGACCGTGATGAAACTATGAGTGTCAACCATCTTACGGTAAACAGAAACTGCTACTTCGTGGTGTTTAAATCGTACCAACTCTGCTATCAAAAATTTTCCGGTGAAAGCGAGAGAACCACCAAACTCAAATGCTCGCTGGAAATTTGAAACGGCACTCTTGAACTGAGGACTCGAATTCTTCTCACTTAGCGATCCCAAAATCTTATGAGTTCTAGAGAATGAGGATGAGAGAGAGACAGCGGGAGGAAATTGAGACTAGGGTTTAGAGGAAGTCCTAGTACAGGCAACAGGCTCAGCCAAAGCTCCACGCCGAAACCGTTCAATGGCGGTCCTTGTCACTAATCTCATATCGGAAGATCCACCGAGTGACTCCTCAAAACAAAAATGGTATTTTTTTGTTAGCGTTGAATATTGAAAGA
>KE151745.1:69326-82425 GCA_000411095.1 Aethionema arabicum | reverse complement strand
TATTATTATTTATTTGTTTATATATATATATATATATATATTAAAATTTTTAATTTATCACTATTGCATGGGAGGGAGCAGAAGTCGGCGTTTGTGGGAAGGAGACGACGTCGACGTTGGTGTGTTCGAATTATAAGGGTTTTTTTTCTTTTGGGTTTTGGTTTTCATGAGTTTTGGGTTTTCATATTTGTTTGGATTTGTTGGATATGTTCGAATCTGTTTAGATGTGTTTGGATTTGTTGGAAACGACGATTTTGTACTTTGGTTTTGGATTTTGAGAGTCAATTTGTAGTGGGGGTCGCTGATTTTTTGTTGATTCGATGATTACGGTTATGTGGGGTTAAATCGCGGATTGTCATAAGCTGTTATAAACAACATTATGATTTCTAATGATAACAAATTCAAAATGTCATAAACAAAGAGTTTATGGTCCATAAATGAACGTAAAACATGTCATACGCTGTTATAAAGACCATTATGATTCCTTATGTTTACATCTTATCGAAGTCATATAGTGATGCATGCACAGAGAGTTTAATGTGTAATCAGCTCATACTTGTCATAAGCTGTTATAAACGTCCTTATGATTCTTAATTATACCTAATATCAAATTCAAATTGTCATAAACAGAGAGTTTATAGTCCATAAATGAAATCAAGACCTCTCATAAGTTGTTATAAGGACTATTGTGATTCCTTATGACTATAGTTTATCGAATCCATATGGTGATGCACATAGAGTTTAATGTGCAATCGTCTCATACTTGACATAAACTGTTATAAGCGTCTTTATGATTTATTATAATAACTGATATCAAATTTATGTTATCATAAACAGAGAGTTTGTGGTCCATAAATGAACTCAAAATTTGTCATAAATTGTTATAAAGACCGTTATAACCTGTCATAAGCTGTTATAAGTACTATTATGAATCCATGTGATAACTTAAACCGATTTAAGATGGTCATAAACATGAAGTTTTATGTGATATAAATCACCTCGTAAACAGTTATAAGAAAATATATGATTCTGTATAATATAAAAAACAGGATACATAGACTATAAGATGACATATCACTTGTCATAAGCAGTTATATGTCATCTTATAAAGTTGTCCACAAGAGTTTTAAACTATGAAACAATGTCAAATACATATCAATTTTTTTAACAAAATGCCCTCCAAAAAAAAATTTGCTGTCAAATTAAAAGCACAATCAGTAAATCTCCATTCTCCAAATAATAAATTTAGCTCCAACATCCTACAAATCCACGACAGAACCATTAGAAAAGTAAGTAATATGCCACAAAAACTGAACATACTGAATTATATGGCTGCTTATGACAACTTATAACTGCGTAAACATATACTACAAGTAACCCTAAAATAAAATCAGAAGCAGTTATATGGAACATTATAACGATTAATACAACATGTGGGGGGTGCAAACAGATACATAAGATTCCATAAAAACAAATCATACGCAACTATACGAGGCTTTTGATCCGGGTTGGGAACATGTACTATAATATGACATAATCACTTTGTTTAGCAGTTATAAAAACTCTTATGATACTTTATAACAATTTTTCAAGATCAGACGAACACTATTCCGAAAAAAATACTAAAATTGCAATGTCTTTCAATATAGAAAACCTAGAAAAACCCTAACATTTAAAAAAAAATCCCATAGAAAACCCAGAATATAACATTTGCTAGGAAAATATAGCAAAATCGAAAACCCAGTTAAATAGAAACATGAAAATAAGAAAGATAAGAAGGACGAAAACAGAAAAGAAGAAAGAAAAAGAAGCACAAGAAGATGAACAAAACCAAATCTCACATGAAAATAAATCCTAAAGGAAAAATGACCCAAGAACTCGAAATAAGAAACAAATTAATTTGACAGAGAAAGCAAGGAAGCTCACCTGAGATTTGTGGAAGCTTCGTGAGGTGGGAGATGAAGTGAGATGTAAGAGATGAAATGAGAGGTAGGAGACAACTTTAAAGCACTTTTTGTTTTTATCCAAAAGGTTTAGAGAGACAAGGGTATAATGGTCTTAATATATAAAAGCAATATGCATTATTGCAAATAATAAAGTGGTGTCCATTTATGCAAATTGAGTTTCCTAATGTTCATTTTCGCAAATTTTTCTTCATTATAAGTATTTACCAATTTTTATTATAATTTTTGTAAAACATTAATTGATCAATGATATAACTGATATTTACTTATATAAATTACCTAGAACCTCAAAACAACATTTAATTTGCAAAAAAAACAAAAATATATCTAAAACAACATTAAAAAAAAGAGTATTATTTTTAAATTTGTTGATAACATTTTTTTAATTATTGATAACTGATAACATTAAGACTATTCAATTAATTTATTTTCAGTACTAAATTTTTTTTTTAATATACATGATAAAAACATAATTGGAAAACAAAACGTAATTGGAATAAATCAAAATATTGGGGATGAATGAAAAAAAACCCCAAAATTTAGTGGTTTCACCCATTACACCCTCACATTTGAAAAGCTGTAAAAAAACTCTAATGTTTATATTTTCAACAAGTTAAACTCTCACATTAAAATGACTAACGGAAGTCAAAACGCAGTCGTTTTCGTACTGATCAAAACGACCGTGTTTTGATAAAAACAAAAAAAAATACTTAAAATTCATTTAATAACCTATAAAAAAAATCTTAAAATTTATTTTAAAAAATTAAAAACATGGAAAAAATTAAAAAGAATTGTATTTGATTTGTACAAAAAATAAATTAATTTTGGTTATTTTTATAATATTTTTATTACAAGTTTAAATTTAAATTTAAAAACATTACAAAAATAACTAAAACTAATTTAAATTATATAAAACTCAAATACAATTTTCTATATTTTTCATGTTTTTAACAAAAATTTAATATTTTTTTAGTGAATTTAATGATTTTTTATTGGTTAATAAATGAATTTTAGGTGTTTTTTTGGTGTTTTTATCTTCTGAAATCAATTAGTCATTTTAACAGGAAAGTTTAATTTACAAAAAAAAAATAAACGGTAGAATTTTTTGTACATCTTTTAAAAAATGAGGATTTAATTGATGAAAATACCAAACCCTATAATTTTTTTTTTTCATTCATCCCAAAATATTGAATTAGTCTCACAGTAAATATAATCTTTTTTCATTTCACGGAAATTCCCATTACAAAAATAAAAAAACATTAAAATGTTTGGTCATCACAATACATAAAAAACAAAATAAGGAAACATGAGACAGAGAAAGCACCACTTAACTACAATGCACACATTTAACAATGGAAACTCTTCCATCTTAAGCTATAAAATCTCAAAACACTTAGAAACCGTGGAAATTCACCATTTTTATTCACCTTTCAGAGCTTATACTCAAACTTTTCTTGTGCTTCTCTCTACGTTCCTTAACATCCTTCAACTTCACATTCTCGTTATTGGACTTAGTCACAGATCCTTCTTGAGCACTACACATTTGAGACGACTTCAACTTAAACCCAAACCCAAGTTTCTTAGAAACATTTTCCCATGTCTTACTCCCACCTCCATTGCTGTTTCCACTACCTTTACTTCGACCCAAGTTTCTCAATCTCTTGTCTCATGTTCGAACACTCTTTTTCAAGCTCGCAAACTCATTCTCATGCTGTCCATTCCAACTTGATTCTCTCGTACTGATGTTGCCCATCCTCCTCCTCTTCCTCCTGCAAACCCTCCACTTCTTAACTGTCTTGACCCGCCGTCGAGGTTGTTTGAAACTAAATAGCATCCAGTTCAAGTATAAACACTTTGCAAGGTCAATGTTTTCAGATCTGGTACATATATATTCCAAAAATAAAACACAGTCATTCTTTTGGCCATGAAGATATTTTTCTTCTCAAGCTTCTCGGTTTCGCGTTCTCAATACAATATATCGCTTCGGCAGCTGCTGTTCCATCAACCATTGCAACAGTTTCTGCCATTAAAAATGAAACGCAGTAATGGGATGTTACAGTCTTGTCTCTGACAAATTTTGGATTGCATAGACAATTGCCACTTACAAAAAAAATTGACAAAACGAGTGTAGACATCAAGTCGAGCATTAAATAGTGAAGGCATAATGGATAATATAGGAGATAAAGGCTGACAAATCACAACAGCTAGTTAGATGTTCTGTAGCCTTATGCTTACAGATTAAAAGTTTTGACAAGTCCCACAGTAATACCTCTAAAAATCCCAGCGGCAGGTACAGCTTTAGAAAGGTCTCCAAAACGTACCTAAAGAGGAGAATAGTAATTAGAATCACTTAAAACTGTTGACCATGTGAAGCTCAAAATAGCACCAGCAACTTAAAGTAATGAGTGTCGAGCTTAAGACTTCGACAAAAGATTTTTTTCATATAAGGATCCAGGATTTACACTCACAGATCTCCAGCAACTGCATTGCCAAGGAAGAAGCATAAACCTATGCTATTCCCAACCTCCAGACCAAGAGCTCGAACAATGGGGTAATATGGTCCTCCACCCTAAAGTACCGCAAAAAATATTACAAATTGCTTTTGATTGATAGTACCCTAAATGGTGCCCAGTAACAAAATAAAGAGAAAAGTAATAGGGTAACACTATGAACCAGATATGCAATGGAAAGAAGGCTATCTTTCACTCTGGATATACATATTTATTCAAAGCAACTCGGTAATATATATAACATAAAACAGAATTACCTTCATCGCACCATTTGTTGCAATAGCACTCAAAGATATTGTCGTCAAGAATGTACAAGTGCCACAGAGCAATAATACCAGCACCAGACCTTCTCCGATACCAGCCATGCCTACAATCCTGAAAATTTAACAGAATAACACAGACCACGATGAGAGGAAGCTTTTCCCTATCCGGTTCAGCTACTATCGAGAGATTCAATTATTAGATTACTCAATACCACTGTTGTGTTACATCAAGGACGCTGCAGTCTTACCATGTGAAACGGATATACTATATAATTCCTAATATGTTTTGCAAGCAAGGAACGAAAACTTCCATCATTGTACCCAGCTTGAGAGCAGAAGACTGCAAAAAGATGCAGATAAAATAACATGTGGGAAACCATAAATGTAGCAGCAGATGATGCCTATGTAAAAAGACCCAGACAGAAACTATATGAGAAATGTCAGACTAGAATACCTAAGAAAGTATTAGTTTTGCAAGCACCATAATAGCCAGAGTTAGCAACAGAACACTGAAGGACATTTCCAGACTAAAATCATCATGAAACAATGATTTCCAAACCGCAAGCATCAAAATAATCAGGTAAGGGTCAGTACAGAAAATGTTCACACATCTGAAGTGTAACCATTGTTTATAAACATGTACAAACTACCAAGGCGATAAAACTGAAGGAGATAACGGTTGATTCTAGTGCATGACACTTGAGCTCCGTAATGTCATAGCATCACGAGTGTCAGACAAGTCTTCATTTCCAATTATAATAATAAGTTCCCAAAATCTCTCCTATAACTCTTTTGACTAAGCAGTGAAGATACCTTTGGGTGCCCTTGCGTAATGGAGATAGCCTCCCCATCTCTAGGACTTGATTGTGCCGGAATTGGCTCCCCTGTCATACTGTTAGAGCAATCCATTACATTACCTCATGACACCAATACAAGTACATAATTACCAAGAACAATATAAAAATATGGACGCACATCAGTGTTATTATATAACCAAAACATCTATGCATAGTTAGGCGAAACAAACGATCAGGTCCCAGCAAGTAGGAAACTTCTGCAGAGTTTATTTCCGTTAATTTAGTTCGGACAAAGAATCTAGGGCGATCTACAAAAGAGGCATAATTCTAACTACCACTTAATGCAGTAGTTGAATGTCAGAACATCTTTTTAACGTGCATGTCTAAGTATAAATAGCATTAGCAGCTTAAAGCAATGAGGTGTCAAACTTAAGACTTCGTCAAGGGATTATTTTCATATAAGGATCCAGGATTTACACTTACAGAGCTCCAGCAACTGCCCTGAAAGTACCACAAAAGTTATTACAAATAGCTTCAAGGGGTTGATTGATAGTATCCTAAATATTGCTCAGTAACAAAACAAAGAGAAAAGTAAAAGGGCTAAAGTGTTACAAAAAAGCAAAAAAAAAGTTAAGCATACCTGAACTCGACTAGGTCCACTTTTCCCTCTCTTCTCTATGGCCTTGCTACTCTTAGTAAACACTTTGCAAAGGTCCATGTGTTCCTGATCTGGTACATATATATATATATTCCATGATAACACACATCATTTCTTTGTCAAGGACGACATTTTTCTTCTCCAGCTTTTCGGTTTCCCGTTCTTCATACAAAATCTCAACATATATTCGGAAAATTGAGCATCAGGTTTGATGCCGCTCTGAACCATTCTATCAAAATAACTCAAAGCCTCATCTACATATCCGAGGTTAATGAGTCCATGTATGATCGATGAATAAGTAACTAAGTCAGGGTCAATGCCAACTTTAGGCATCCCAACAAGAAAAAGTGATTTTGCAGATTTGATATCTTTGGCTTTAAGACTTCCATCAATCATAATATTGAAAGAAACAATGTCTGGATGGATGTCATCATGATGCATTTCGTTAAATAATACCCATGCTTGATCCAAGCTCTTCTCTTTGCATAAAGATGACATCAAACTGTTGTAGTCGGAAACACGAGGCCGTAGCTTAGATCTTTGCATCTTACAAAATAATCCTTTAGCAATATTTAGCATGCCAATTTTGCAAAGCCCGTCAATCATGGTTGAATATGTAACTGAGGTGGGAACCAATTTTGAATCAGAAATGTATTTCCAAAGTTCCATTGCCTTCTTTACATTTCCAGACTTGAGAGTGCTACCGAGCAATGTAGTAATAGTTACTATATTCCCACCTCCCAACTTCTCCACCAGCAATTGATAAATATCTAAAGCTTCATTGGGACGATTCTCTTTGCTCAATCCGTCGATTAGTGTATTAAATGTTGTGACATCTGGATTGACACAAATCCTATCATTCAGCATCAAATCGAGAAGCTTACTTGCTTCATCTAGGTCACCTTTGGTGCAGAGCCCCCATAGTAAAATATTATAAGATATAACATCAGGTTTTGTATTTCTTCTCTTTTTCATTAACTCCACAATTTCCAGAGCAGCTGTCATAAGGCCATCTTTGCAAAGCTTCTTAAGAATAATGTTGTAGATCACAACATCTAGCTTTTTTCCCTTTTCTGAGACCAAATTTAAAAGTTGCAGGGCTTCCTTAGTCTTATTTATTCTGCAAAGACCATCAATGAGAGCCGAGTACGTATAAGTATCTGGGTGAACCCCATGCTCCATCATAACCTCGACCAGCTGGGTGGCTTCTTTAAACTGTCCTAACTTGCAAAAACCTCCAATAAGAGTGGTAAATGTAATTACATCAGGATAAACCCCTCTTTCAAGAATCTCATTGAAGAGCTTCTTCCCTTTCTCTAAGTCACCGCAATCACAAAACCCTCGAATCAAAGTAGTATAGACAACAATATTTACATGTACACCTTTGTATTCCATTTCTTTGAGAAAGACCATCGCTTCTTCCATCTTACCAGCCTTACAAAACGCATCTATAAAGATTCCACAAGTAACTGAATCCCAGGAACAGCCATTGCCTTCCATTTCATTAGCTAATTGCAATGCTTTATCCATCGCTTTTTCCTCACAGAAACCTCTTATGACCGTCTTGTAGCTAAAAGCATCAGGCGTCAGGGAATTTTGTCTCATTTCTCTGAGCAAACTAACAGCCTTATCAGATTCTTTATTCAAACACAAACCCTTTAAGAATATAGTAAGAATGTATATGTTCAAAACAAATCCACGCTTTAACATCAATCCGAGAACCCCATACCCAAACTCGGTCTTCCCTATTTGCACAAAACATTGAAGTAAACCATTCAATGAAATGACCGTGATGAAACTATCAGTGGCAACCATCTTACGGTAAACAGAAACTGCTACTTCGTGGTGTTTAAATCTTACCAACTCTGCCATCAGATTTTTTCCAGCGGAATCGAGAGAACCACCAGACTCCACTGCTTGCTGGAATTTCGAAACGGCACTCTTGAACTGAGGATTCGAATTTGTCTCACTTAGCGATCCCAAAATCCTTAGAGTTCTAGAGAATGACGATGCGAGAGAGACGAGCTTCGTAGAGAAATTGGAACTAGGGTTTAGAGGAAGTCCTAGTAAAGGCTCAGCCAAAGCTCCACGCCGAAACCGTTCAATGGCGGTCCTTGACACTAATTTCATATCGGACGATCTGAGAGTGACGACGGCCGATTTTTTTTGTTCGAAGAAAGCAAAAGGGTTTTTCGAAGAAAGTTGACTGGGAAATATATTTTTTTCCCACTCATTAAATAGTTATATTATTTTTATTTTTTACCTTTAATTAATTATATTAATGTGAAATTATGAAATACTATAGTTAATATTATTAACAATGTAAGCTTACTCTCTCCATTCATTTTTAAATATCGTTTTAATATTTCGAATACAGTTTAACAAATTTTATAATTTATTTAAAATAATCTCATTGATTATAAGTATTTACCAAATTTAATACAATAATTTTTTTTAAATATTTATTAATCAAATATATAACTGATATTTGCTTATATAAATTATCTAGAATCTTAAAAACTTAAATTAAAAAAAAATATATCTAAAAAAAAATTTTAAAAAAAAACTGAGAGAATATTATTTTTAAATTTGGTGATAACATTTTCCAATTATCTACGTGATAACTGATATCATTAAAGACTATTCAATTAATTTATTTTTAGAACTAAATATTTAAAAAAAATACAAGATAATAACATAATTGGAATAAATCAAAATATTGAATTAGTCTCAAAGTAAATCAAAATATTGGGAAAAAAAACAAAAGAATTAGTCTCAAAGTAAAAATAATTTTGTTTCCATTTTCACGAAAATTCCCATTACAAAAATAACATAAAAGGGTTTGGTCATCACAGTACATAAAACAATATAAGGAAACATGAGAGAGAGAGAGAGCACCACTTAACTACAAATGCACACATTTAACAATGGAAACTCTTCCTTTTAAGCTACAGAATCTCAAAACACTTAGAAACCGTGGAAATTCACCATTTTTATTCACCTTTCAGAGCTTATACTCAAACTTTTCTTGTGCTTCTCTCTACGTTCCTTAACATCCTTCAACTTCACATTCTCGTTATTGGACTTAGTCACAGATCCTTCTTGAGCACTACACATTTGAGACGACTTCAGCTTAAAACCAAACCCAAGTTTCTTAGAAACATTTTCCCATGTCTTACTCCCACCTCCATTGTTGTTTCCACTACCTTTAGTTCGACCAAGTTTCTCAATCTCTTGTCTCATGTTAGAACACTCTTTTTCAAGCTCGCAAACTCGCATTCTCATGCTGTCCATTCCAACTTTCAGTACTTGATTCTCTCTTACTGCTGTTGCCCATCCTCCTCCTCCTTCGCCTGATCCTCCTGCAAAGCCACCACTTCGCAACTGTCGTGACCCACCGTCGAGGTTGTCTGAAACCAGAAAGCATCCAGCTACAGAAGTTCTGAGTTGAAGCTGTTCAAAGAAGAGGACTTGGACGATTATTCTTAAGGGAAGTCTCTCGTTTTGTGCTGCGTGTGTGCAGGCTTCTAGAGAGAGTTTTTGGCAATCTAGTAACCTACATAGATTCTCTCTTTCTGTCTCTGCTAGCCATGGATGATGCTGTAATTCATCAAACGAAGAAAATACCAACATGATAAGGATAAGAATGGTTTATGGCAGTCAAGTTTAAGCATAAGTCATCAATATGTTCTAAAGCATCAGGTTAAAGGGGATTTTGAGTACCTTAAGGTAAATGTCTATAGCACGGTAGAGTCCATCATCTAATAGTCTAGCGTATTCAGGTATCGCAGCAGCTAAAGCCTGGAATTTCGGAAGCTTTAGATTAACATCAGGAGCAACTTCAGCTAAATACCCATCAATCAACTTTGCTACTGCAGTCATTGGTGTCAAAGATTGCGGCGAACCGATCAAATGCCCATCATCTACTGAAGAACAAGGAGATCCTGCTCCACCAGCCATAATCTGATCCATTGCAAGAAAATGGTCCAAGATTCTTTGTACACAATCAACATCATATAGTGTCTCCATAGTATCAGAAAAGCTAGGCATTACAAGATCTTCCAATGCTGCTTGGTCAAGTTGCATCCCTATCCTTTTCTCCAAATTCGATATGCAACTCGGACTAGCTTTCAAAATCTTGGCGATTCTTAGCATATCGACGAAAAACTTGGTTGGAACTAGACCTTTTTGCATACTGATTAGCCCCTCTATCTCTTCCAGCAATCTTTTTTGTTCTTCTTCAGACAATACATTCCCGGAGCTCAACGGTGTAGTGAAACGGCCACTAGATTCAGCTCCGCCTCGTCTTCTCTTTAAGCCAGGTAAGCATTTTCTAGTGTAATAAGTCAGTGAACCAGCAATGATGTCTTCCCGGATCCCCCTGGAATCCATAGTTGTGATAAGTCTCTTAAAAAGAGGAAAACTTAGCATTGATGCATCCTCATACCACCAGTCTGAACTTGTATGTTTAGGTCTAGCCCCGGTGCTTATCCCGTTCCATAAAACAGTGCCTCCAGGACTCTGCATAGGGCCACCGCCATGTTCCACTACTGGCCATCCAAATAAGTTAGGGTCTGTTGATGTCTTCATGGCTAACGACTCAATGCATTTCTTGGTAATGTTTAACTCATCAGCATACTCAAGAACCTCATCACAGCTTTGAAGTGCTTTTATTGAATCTTTCCAGCTTTTAAGAACTACTTGATTGAAAAATGTTTCGGTTTGCGCAATAAGATTTCCTTCCCCATATTCTTCCGTCATTTCTAGATGCTCAGCAGCACATCTGAGGTATACAACATTAGAAGCAGTAAGTTCAAGCTTTACTCCATAGCAGAACTTGGCAACTAGTTCAAATGTCTTGTCGCCACCAGGAAGATCAGATATCTCAATGATACACTTCTCATCTCCTTCTTTTGACGCCTCGGCAATCCTTCGTTCCATTACTCCACTTCTAGAAAGCAAGGGAAACTGCAGAGAGAGAGAGAGAGCATAAAAACGGTATAAGAATTCACATTTAGGCAACCCATTCTCAAAGATTTGATTTAGTAAAAGACTATTTTCTACAATAATTACAAAATTCACATCGTTGGAAGCAGCATCAGGAGTTAACATCTTTGATACATAGCAATGGAAAGTTCTACAATGCCGTAGAAGAGCATAACATTCTAGCAGAGAACAAAATTGTCCAGATACAGGCCCTGAAATGCTATAACACAGACCATTTTTACAAGAAGAAAGTGTTGTTTAACTCAAGCTAATCAAATTACCTTGTGGAGATGAAAAGACATCTCCCCAACTTCAACAACAATATCACTTGGAAGCCCAGTAGTGCAAAACCTGCAATTTACAAAAGCCAAGAAAACAAAGTCAAACGAAGTAGTGAGCTTTGACTCAGAAATGCTGATAGCTTTGGAGACCAAAGTCTCAAATTCAGACCAAGTCTGAGCAAATACGCGGAGAAAACAAGAAGAAACACAGAAACTTGGCAAAAATAAAATATAAAATTAGGAAGATCAAATGAATATACCAAGCCTGGCCTTGTCTCTGAAAAGCATCAGATTTAGATCCCAGCTTCATGCAAGCCATATCTTTAGTACCAAAATTCAACAAAACCCAGAATAATTGACGAAGAACAAGCCTCCAAAACCCTAAAAATCCTCAACTAAAATAGAAACCCTAGTGTACAGCAGAGAATAAGAGCTGCTAAATTACCCAGAAAGAAAGAAACTTTGCATCTTTCCTTTAATACCCAGATCGACAATTACTTGAAAAAAAAACAGATCAAATTCAGTCAGACATTTCAACAAACACCTAAGCTGCCTCTTTTTTCCTCTTCTCAGTAACAGAAACTTCAGAAGCTTGCAAAACTTTCCAGAATTTAACCTAATTCCTCTCAAATAATCACACAAATCCACACCAGATCCCTCACTAAAACTCTCAAAAGCAAAACCCAAACCAATCTTTATCTGCACCACCAAATTCAACAGCAAAATTACAACAAAAAAAAAAGAAAGAAAGAAACCGAAAACCCAGCTAACCAAGAACAGCTAAGCAAGGGGGGGTTACAACTTACTCAACTCTCTCATACATTTTTATAAGACTCCAAAGAAAAAATAAAAAAGAACCGTTAAAGAAAAAAGAAAATATAATAAATTAATAAAATAAATTCATGTATAATGCATTGATTGGTTGCTTTAAAGAATTTTAGAAACTAATTAAAAAATGAAATTAGTGAAATTAAAAGGAAAGAGAATAAGAAATGATATGGGCTCTGAAAATCTCGAGATTTTAGGAGAGAATTAAATGAGTAATTTTGATGAACACATGCACGCATGTGGCTTCCTTTCCTTTCTATCTTCCAACATACTCATTGTGTTATAAATTCTCGATTTTACCAAACACTTTCTTTTCTTAATTAATTAAATTACGTTTTTTTTTTATCTATTTACTCAAAGAATCCAATCCTTTCCACTAATTAATCTCTTCTATTGCGTGCATCTCCGGTTATCATCAGTTTTATAAATTCTTTTTTTTTCTTTCTAATTTTGTTTTGGTCAAAAAAATCCCCATAATATGAGGAAATAAATCATCTTAAATGAGCAAATATATACTATTTAATTTATCTTTAAACATTTCCCTTATGGAAACTACGTTTTCTTTTTTATTAATTTTTGAACGTCGAATATATTTTATCAATAATCTTTATAATACTATTTGGGAAGTATATAGTTTACAATAGTGCAAAAAATAGATTTATTTACAAATTTTCCACATAAACTTTTTTGCAAAAAAAAAACTTAATCTTTATATTTCTTATATATTATTTGAAAAATATTTTTTTAGAAATATCAAAAAATCATATAATTACTCTTTTACAATTATAAAATAAATAAACAAATCTAATCCT
>KE151745.1:26516-54793 GCA_000411095.1 Aethionema arabicum | reverse complement strand
AAATGTGAAACTAGATTGAACCTCTACTAACCACGCGCAAATCAATGATTAGCTAATTTTAAATATAAATTATTTTATAAAAAAATTAACTAATTTTGAATGTAAATAAATTGTTGTTATTAAATATATATGTTTATATACATATTAATTTTTTTTAAGTAAGCTACGGGGAGAGTTCTTTTTTATCTAGAGGGAGTTTTTAGGAATTTTAAAAACAAACATAGTTAAAAAAACACCATTTATTTAGTTTTGTTGTCAATCGAACCCTTTGTTAATATGTATTAAAACTCTTTTCGATTTAAAAAATTCACACTAATAAAATCGATACAAACATTATAAATTGCAGAAAACAAACCACATGGTATATCAAAATCAATAGTTACCTAAGGAGAGATTAAAAAGAAAAGCAATTCTTATCTTAATTTGAGGAAATCAGTTACATACTTATCTTAATTTTAATCTACTTAATATATAAAAAAAAAGTAAAAACTCTCAAAGAAATCTACGGTTGTTGAATGTTTTGAATGACATAGTTCTTTTCAAATAAATATAATTAATTCTGATTTTTGAATGGTGTAAATTAAAATTAATTTAATATAAAAAAGGTAAAAACTCTCAAAGAAATCTACGGTTGTTGAATGTTTTGAATGACATAGTTCTTTTCAGATAAATATAATTAATTCTGATTTTTGAATGGTGTAAATTAAAATTAATTTAATATAAAAAAAAGGTAAAAACTCTCAAAGAAATCTACGGTTGTTGAATGTTTTGAGGTCCCATGTTTTGAATGACATAGTTCTTTTCGGATAAATATAATTAATTCTGATCTTTGGAATGGTGTAAATTAAAATTAATATAATAATGAAATCTACGGTTGTTGAGTGTAAATTATGTTTGGGCTTTCCAAACTATTTTGTAATTTTTGTTATAAATTAAATAAGTTTTTATGTGAATTATATTTGAGATTATCTGCATGATATGGTTATTTTCTAAATTTTAGATGTTGTAAGATGATTTAGTTAATATAAAATGATTGAATATATATACGATTCAAAAATGATATTTCAAAATATTAAATCAATGTTTTACAAAATAAATGTTAATTATTATTAATTTTGGTTCTTAAATAACATGTAGGATATTAAAAGTATGTTCAATAATATAATAATAATATTAATTAATTTAGATACTCCTATAGATAATTGTTAAAAGTATGTTCAATAAATTCCTAATTTTTCTTTCAATAAATATTTTAAAAATACATAAATTTAGAATATATATTTTATAATAGTTTTTTAATATAGAGGAATTACCTAGACTGACCTAATTCAAACATTTTTTTTGCAAATTTGCGTTTTGTGTGAATGTTTACCAATTATACCATTGGGTTTATTGTTATGATATTTTTGCAAAAAATGCTTGAATGAAAAAATTTTAAAAATCAATTATGCGAAATGTCCTAATCCAATACGTTTTTGTAAATTTGTCATAAAGTGTGAGGGCAATACCACTTATAATGTTGAATATAATGTTGAGACATTTTTGTAAAAAATGTTTGAATTAGGACATTTTTGCAAAAAAATGTTTGAATGAGGGTATTTTTGTAAATCCCCTTTAATCTAACAAGATAATATAAAATTTGAAATATAATTTAACTCTGTTCAATTATGAACAAGCTGTGATAACTCATTAATTTTTAAACATTAGGTTATTAGGTTGACCATTTTTTAGATAAAACTATTATAAAATACTTACCATTGTTACTAAAATACTAACATAAAATGCTCGAATATTTTAATTTTTATTTCTTTTAGATGGATTCATGGAATATGAATCAACACATATATCGAACCACCAAAATACAAACCCTAAATTCTTACCATTTCAAATATCTAAAAAATATTATCTTGTAATTTGTAAATACAGTTTTTATATGTGAATGGAAACATGAATTAATATAACCAATAGAATTTGTTACGAATGTAAATATGCCATTACAAAAGAAGGATGGAATAGGTTAAAGTAAAATCTTCGTTATGTTCTAAATCTTGAATTTCTTGATATTAAAAAACTGCAAATTACAAATTAGTAAAAATCTACTAATAAAATCTACTTGAATTTATTATAAATAAAAAAATCTACTTGAATCATTGAAATTACAGACCTTAATCACTCTATGATTTAAATAAAAAAACATTGAAGATATCTCAAAGTATCATCAACCATAAAAGATGCTAAACCGCTCGAGTTAACAATCGCAAAACTGATCTTCTCAAGAACGTTATCGTCACTAAAACGTGGCTTAACATCACCAACTATTCCACTATTCCCGGATAAGTAATTTTCCGGTGCCGGAAATTCATCTGTAAACCATCCATATCTTGTGTTTAATGATCTTTCAATATCAGCCATTATCAAAACTTTTCCAGAATTCTTGTATACCACTTGCCACTTTAACTTCACTTCCTTCATATCTTTAGTGAATGCACCAACGCTGTTATTCGTAAGATCGACTTCAATGTTGAACCGTTCATTAGCGGTGAAAGTTAAATCCTTTCCGTCTTTCACGATGGTTGCAGTTTTGGATTCGGTGGACACGTGGACGATGAATATGAGATCAGAGAGGGAGATTTTTGGTTTAACTGGTTGGTTTTTGCGGCGGCGTTTGGTTTCTGCCTCGACGAAACCGGAGAAGATGCGTTTGTAAGACAAACCTGCTAAAACCGTAAAACTATTAGTTATAAACTGAATATGAATATAAGTGAGAATAAAATACTTTAAAATAATAATTAAATTATAATAAAACTTTTAAAACAAAAGAAAATAAATGATTTCTGTGTGTAAAATAGTGATTTAAAGTTACATAAATGTTTTTTTTTGTTTTTTTAGCGTTTAACTTAAACGCAACTTTCAAATAACACAAGGTTTCAAAAAAATTAACAGTTTACTAATAAAAGAAATTAAAAAGCCAAATTAGAAAAAAATTGTAAGGGCAACTCCATTGGAGACCCTTCCAAAATATACTAAAAGAAAAAAAAGATTTTGTTTACTCTATAATTTTTTAGATATATTTTCATAAGTATACAAAATATCATATTTTCTAATAAATTAGATCTAAAAAGTTGGGGGGGAATTTTCACCAAAACGAAATAGGTTAAAAGTGATTTCACCATGATCCCATGAAAAAATCGTCCCGTATGTCAAAGTTTTATAATTAATCTTTTAATTATATATATACTAACTAATTTTTTGATTATAAACACTAATCAAAACTCTAACAAACCTGGATTCATGGTCTTGCTTATATCAAACATAAAAGGATGATGTTTGATTAGTTTATACTTCCATAGATCTTCTGAATTAGAGAAACACTTCGCCCATGTTGTACAAACGCAGGAAGCAACAATGAGAGTTTCAGGCTCCATGTAACCGCTAAGAAGGCTGAGAATCTCCCAAGAAGGAGGAGGAGATTCATTCAGAATATTCTCGCGTTTGCGTTTGAGCGATGAAGGAGAAGATGCCACGTTAGGAGACATGTGTTAATGTAGAGTTTTTTTTTTTTTTTTAATGATTTTTGTGTGTTTATGTTCATCGTTATACATGTATATATAGAGCAGTGAACATTATCTATTTCGTAAATAAATGGAAAATTTATTAAAATTCGTTTATTAGAAATTTCCTTTTTAAGTCACACTAGTCTAACTGTTTTTTAAACTCCTAACTAGATAATGTTAAGTATAGTGTTAATCTTATAATTAAGGAAACTAGAAAGAATCTTATTTAATCGGTGGAAATATATTTTGATATAATCGATAAAACAATATTAAATATAAATAAGTGGTTATTAAATCTTTATTTGACAAATAAAATTGGAAGAATTCTTTTTTTTTTTGAAAAAGATTATGTTTATATATTCATTATGAAAAAGATTACTATTTTAACAGAATATTTTTGAATCTTTATCTAACATTTAGATATTAATATTATTTGATATAAATTATAGATATGATATGAAATTTAAAATAATCTATGTAAATTTATATCTCGTATTTTCTTCACGGAATCAAATTAAAAATAATTTTTAATTTGTAAAGCATTGCATTAAATTGATATATCGTTAAAAAAATGAAGTTTAATATTTGTTTATTAGATGAAGCATTTTAACTGAATATTGTTTCTTTTAAAAAAAATTATTTAAATATGTGAAATCCAAAATACTAAGTAAGATAACTAATCCTTTTTCTTTACAAAATCTTAACGGTTTACTTTTACGATATTGTTGTATATATCCTTAACAATATCTCTATACAAAAAAAGTAATACTAATCTATCAAAGTATATTAAATTTCTTATTTTTATATTTTTCTATTATAATTTTAACTTTTTAATATTTCTTTTGACTAAATATAAAAAAAAATGAAATACTCAACATACTTATAAAAAAACCTAATATGAAATTTAGTTTTTATTTTATTAAAATTAATTATTATTTCACACTATTCCCTCTCTCTTCAAACACCAAATTACAAAGATACTCAGCATTAGCAGGTCCAGTACTTTGCACCATTTTAAAGAACGCACTTGAATCTTTTGACAGCAATTCTTGAGGGCTATCATACTCCAAAACCTACACAATTACATAAATCTTACAATTTAACAATTTTAATAAATTCAAATTCCATGAACAATAATTAAGCTTGAAAATTACCTGACCAGAACTTAGCACCAGAATCTTATCACAATCAATAATAGTGTTCAATCTATGAGCAATAACAAGCATTGTGCAAGATTTGAATTCTTCACGGATTGTTCTCTGTATTAAAGCATCTGTTCTTACATCAACAGAAGCTGTTGCTTCATCAAGAACAAGAATCTTAGATCTTCTTAGCAACGCACGAGCTAAGCTCAGTAATTGTCTCTGTCCAACGCTAAAATTCTCACCTCCTTCAGATACCTTCAAAAGACTCCAAAATCAGTCATGGATTCCATTAGGGCTGGGCATAAAACCGGAATCGAAAAACCGAACCAAACCAAACCGAAAAAAAAATCCAAAACCGAACCGGAACCGATGTAAAGTACCTATTGGATCCTCAATTCGGGATTTATAGATATCGGGTATAACCGGAACCAAACCGATATCCATTGAGTACCCGAAAGTAACCATACTTTTTTTTCGGGTATTTTTTCGGTTTTTCGAGTATTATTTGGGGGTTCGGCTATTTTTTCAGTTTTTTTTGTATTTTTTGTGATTTTTTTTGGTAATTTTTAAGGTTTTCGGGTATTTTTCGGATTTTTTTTATCAAATATCCGAAACCGAACCAAAACCAAACCAAAACCAAACCAAAACCGAACCAAAACCGAACCAAAACCGAACCAAAATTTTTAAAAACCGAACGGATCCTATAGTCATGGAACCGAAAAACCTAAACTATAGAACGGCAACCAAACGGGTACCCGAATGCCCAAGCCTAGTTTCCATTAAAACAGCCATTAAAACATGTCTTTAAGCGAAACTAAAACTACACCTCTGCGTCTAAGCCGAAAGGATTCCTTGCAATGATATCTTTTATGTGTGCTCTTTCTAAAGCTTCCCAGAGATCAGCATCATTGTGTTCACTAAACGGATCAATATTGAATCTCACAGATCCTAACAAACAAGAAATGATTCTCAGTAATCAAGAACATATACCTAAACATCAAGTTATGTGATTTTATTTGCAAATATACCTAAACAGAGCAAACGAACCTGAGAAAAGAACCGGTGATTGCGGTATGATACTCAAGACTCTGCGAAGATCTGTAAGTCCAAACTTAGCTACATCACAATCATCAATCAAGATTCTTCCTTTTTCCACTTCAACAATCCGAAACAAAGCATTCAACATCGAAGATTTCCCCGCACCAGTTCGTCCCACAACTCCTACTTTCTCACTCGCAGAAACCGAAAACGACATCCCATGTAATACCGGAGGAAGCCCCGGTCTGTAACGTAAATGAACATCTTCAAACTTTATCGATCCCTTCGAAGGCCAACCAGTAACCGGACGATTGTTTTCGATTACATCTAAAGCTTCAGAAGTAAGATCAATGTAATTACCAACTCTTTCAACGGAATTCAAGCTGTTTTCTGCTCTACTAGCTAACCTTAGAACACCACTTAATAAAGTAGTGATATTCAAAGTGTAACTTAGAAGTAAACCCATTGTTGATGCAAAATCAGCTTGATTTTCTGCATTTCCGTTTTGTAAAACAGCGAAAGTTGCGGTTAACCATATCATGATTCCTCCAAGAGTCTCTAATCTTATTGTAAGCCAACGATTTGAGCTTGTGTTAGCTAGAGTGAATCTGATGTTATTATCCATGGATTTTCCATTGATTTTAGCCATACGTTCATAGGCTTTATAAGCACGGATGCTTGATAAACCATTCAAAGCTTCACCAAATTGAGCATATATAGGTGATCTTGTAATGGAATCCAAACGTTTTACTTCACGAGATGTGCTCTGCGAATTACAATAGTGAAATTAACTCCAAGTTGATCATGTAATGTAACTCCATTTTTTATAGGAATTAGAGAAATTTACCTGGTAATAGAGATATGCTGCGTAAAACAGTATCAGGAGTGGCAAGATAGCCCACAATGAAATTGTACTAACAGTACCTATAAGCGCAAACGTCGAAAGAAGTTGCCATAGCTGATTCATGAACATATTCATCAGGCTAGCAACATTTCGATCAATATCACCAATATCCTTTGAAAACCTGTTTATTACACGTCCTGTTGGATTTGTGTGGAAGAAGAGCATAGGAGCTCTCAAGATCGAGTTCAACATCGAGTCATGGAGTCTTTTTGCGGCGTGTAGGCTTGAAGTGATCAGCCAAAAGGAGTTCGTGAACGTGACAGCCACCTAAATCAATGACCAGAAGAAATGTTTAAATATGTTCAGAGTTACAGATTTTTAGTTGTTTATTAGATACAAACCTGACCAAATCCAAGAAGAGCATACACAACAATGTAGAATCCAGGACTATAACTCTTTGAAGTACTTTGATCAGTCCAGAAACTTAACCATGTGCTACTTGAAACTCGGAGAATTTCAGTTGTTAGATAACATGCAAAGAGAATCATAACCACCCATAAGCCTCCTACTGCTTTTTTGTACCTGAAAATTTAATATTTTAATGGAAATATGTTATTTTAGACTTTGAACTATTTCCATTTGATGGAAAAAAACCCTCAACTATAAAAATGGTTTTTATACCCTTAATTTTGATAATCAGGTTTTTTACTCAATAACTGAGTTCTTTAAACCGGAATCTTAAATTAAACTTGAAATTATAGTATTATGAATCCAAATTGGATTATAATTTTTGTTAAACGTTGAAAAACTATGGTTTAATTTTATGTTCAAAGTTTGATTTTGATTAAAAAAAATCTAGTAGGGTCTAAAAAACCCGGTTATCAAAATTCAGGGTTTAAAAAACCATTTTGATAGTTGAAATTTTTGTTCACCAAACGGAAATAGTTCAAGGTCTAAAACACCAAATTCTCTATCTTAATCTGTTATAGAACTGTTTTCAGTTGCAGATGAACTTTAGAAGATGAAGGTGGATACTGAGCTAAGTACCTCATCAGAACATTCCAACTAATGATGCCAGTTTCCCGTTCTTCTTGCTTTACAAGCACAGATCTTCCTCGTTTCCCTTGTTTGGTATTTCCTTGGTTTCTTTCATTCATATCAGCCGTGACAGTGGGACTTGTCTTTGAGCTTTTCTCGGTCTTTTCGTTCACCTCTTGGGTTGCATCCATTTTTCCAGCATTCTCCATTAATCTCTGGAACAAACTCCCGTTTTTCGACAGTTCTTCAAAGGTTCCTTCCTCTTTAATCATTCCTTCGCTGACCAAAACTATTTTATCCATTGATGGAAGAAAATGTAACTGATTTGTGACAAGCACTCTTGTTTTCCTTTTCAACTCATCCTTCATACAGCTATGAAAGACCTGTTAAGTGATTCAGAGAAGTCTTAACGGATTATTATCATTAATATTAAAGGATTAATAATAAGAATCAATACCTGGTGAGCAACATGAGCATCAAGAGCACTTAAAGGATCATCAAATATGTAAACATCTGAATTTGAGTAGACTGCTCTAGCCATTGAAACTCTCTGCTTCTGCCCTCCACTTATATTCACTCCACGTTCTCCAATCTCTGTATAATCACGCCCCTAGATAACCAAAATTCAGGAAGTTACTTAGAAATGTCATATCAAGTACAAGCTAACTGGATTATGTTAGTCTTTAAATCCACTTAACCGGAAGCAAATCAAGATCATGTTGTAAGGCAGTGGTATCAATAGCCTTCCAGTATCTTTCTGAATCAAATTCGGACCCAAATAAAATGTTTTCTCGCACCTGCAATACAAAACTTGCGTTGAGACAACATCAAAGCTAAAGGATAGTTTTTGTTGTGAGATCCAATGAGAAAATGACTCACAGTTGCATTGAAGATCCATGACACTTGAGGAACATAAGCTACAGAGCCTCGAATGATGACGCTTGAGGTTTCGGGGTGAGATAGCTCCCCAAGCATTGCCGAAACAAGTGATGTCTTACCTTCTCCAGTTCCACCTACAATAGCAACCAAGCTTCCGACCGGTATCTCCAAATTGATATTGGATAATGTGGGCTTGTTTGTCTGGGAAGTATTCAAGCACAACACCGTATCCTTATTACATCTTAACGTAATCCATACAAGAAGGAAATTTCTCAGGATTTACCTTTGAATCCCATGAAAAATATCCATTCTTAATTGAAATAGCTGGAGCTCCTGGTTGAAGAGGTGGATTTAGTGCTAGAGTCCTTTCTTCACTTAGAAGTAGTTCCTCAATACGTTGTAGTGATACATTTGCATTAACAACCTAAAAGGAGAAGTCGAAAAGAGAAGATAACTAAACATATGAAGAGTATATTTGCATTGACACATTACGGAATAATATGATATCTGAGGTTTGTTAAAACAACCTGACTTAGTAGATTTGGTAGCATATTGAGAGGAAATCTTAGAACTGCAAAGAGCGAAAGTGATGTGAATGCCCTTGCTGGTGTCAGATCTCCTCCAAGCAGAACGAAAACACCAAATGAAACTACTGTCACTACTACTGGGATGCTGTTCAGTATAAAACTGTTAAACTGCAAGAGGAAAACATGAGAAGAGCAAGTCGAAGTCAAAAGCGGAAGATGGCAAAATGAATTCATCCAAATCAATCCTTAGATTAGATATATGCTAAAAAATCATGGAGAATAATGGGTTTGGTACGAAATGAAAGGCAAGAAGATATGAAAGGGTAACAAGTCATACAGCTGATAGTAACTGCGCTTTACGAAACCATGAGAGCTCTTCATTTCTTATTTCTTGAATCCGGGACTCGAAGCTCTTCTCCCATGCATAACATCTAACACAGTTGGGAAATCCCAATTAAATAGTAGAATAATTGCTTTCAGTGTACCATTCAGGAATGCTGAAAAAGGAATAAGAAGGGATTTCAAACATACTTTACAGTATCCATGGATGCCAAAATTTCATTCATGATACCGACTCTTTTGTCAGTCCATTGGAGTCCTTCTTTAGTCAGTTTCCGCATTTTGCTTATAATCAGAGTCTGTTTATCCAGAAATGGAATAAGAGGACTTGTATGTAAACAGATGCAATAGCCATAACTTGTACAATTAACAGGGAAAAGAGTAACATGAAGTTCATTAAATACCTGTACAGGAATGAGTAGAAATAGAATCAATGACCCGAAAAGTGAAGCAATTCCGAGTTGTTGATAGAGAAGAATCATAGAAACAGTGATGCGAAAGGGAGCTGACCATAAGCCATGAAGCTGTTGGGATATTTGCTGAAATAATCAAGAGAATATGTAAGAATTTACCAGTCATTAACTGTGTAAAAGTACATCATGGATCAAATTGATAAAGAATATGAAACTTTTTAGCTGAAGCTAAGTATACCTGAAGCGCATTAGCATCTGTAGTTATCATGTTTGTGACCTTCCCAGATGCAAAATTCTTGCGAGCTTCATGAGTTAACCTCAATGATTTATGGAATATAGCTGCAACCTACAAGAAAATTAATTGGAAGATAAAACATTCCTAACTGATCATACAAGTCGAAAAGATATGAAAGTTTCACTGATTATACCAAAGTTGACCTCAATCGAAACCCCACACGCCAAACATTCTGAAAGTACTGTGCCTCGCAGAGTACTCCAAGTGTCTGAAACAGAATTGGAACGAAAAAGACGTATGAACCAGTGGTATTTAAAGGGAGTGAACACAAAGCTTACGATACATACCACTCCAACGAAAATTAAGAAAGCGTAGACATAGCCAATCCAAGCTGGATCACCTTCTTGCATTGACTACATATAATAATTGAAGATTTGTTTAAGTTAGATTCAGTAGACCAAAGTAGCACAGGACCTAAAGACAATATGCAGAAGCACTTGTCCGCAACAACATTGCATATTGTTTCGACAAGACTTACCCGCAATAGATGGCTGAGTATAACAGGTCCAACAAATTGAGAAAGATCATTTCCAATCTACAATACGCTTAAACATGACGAATAAATTGCTTGCGAGTTGTCAAATACAAAACATTACAGTGGATGCAGACTAGACCTGATCATCAAAATACCATTTAACAGCAAAACGATAAGCAGAATAAGAGTTTGAGAAATCATCATATAAAAAGCGTGGAGATGAAACCATAGGATCTTTACCTTAAAGACACCACCCAACCAGAACCTAAAGAGGAAAGTAAACTAAAAGTTAATACCATAGAGGAAAAGAGAATGTTTAGATCAATCATTAGTCTTTACCTTCCACCAAGGCTATTATTTAGTGCTCGGAGAAGCCATGGCTTGCGTTTCTGCGATTCTTCAACCCAACATCTTTGGAATCTATCATATAATTTATCCAAAGTAAGGTTTTTCTTGATTCTAAACATAACCTTCTAAGGCAGAAGCCGCAACAGTTCTGTACCTTGTGATCAGAGTTTCTGTTTGGTCCCATTTGTCTAGTTGCCAAACATCCTTCTCGGTTATAGGCTTTCTGTAGCCTAACTGCATAAGCGGTGTGATCCAACCAAAGTATATTCCTAAGGCATGAACTCCAAATCAGCAAAATTAAAAGAAACAATGTTGCTACCATTGCTATCACATATTCCAAACAAATTATGGTACCTACTGGAAAATATGCTGGCATATCGCTCCGGGCATATGTACTCTCCCCCGGAAAGTGCATCATACTCAACATTGTCTAACGGTTCATTGTTTAAAATCTGGTAACCCGGGTAAGGATCCAGTTCTGGAATGTAAACAAGAAGAAGAACTCCGAAAAGAGCCTGTGACAGATCAATAAATAAAAACTTAATCAATGAGGCCACACATTTGATGTTAGCACATCTCGGTTTTCACGTTTTCTCCTAGAGCTATCTCAACATCTACCTTAAGCCCAACCTCCTCTGAAATCTAACTATGTTGATATATATACCTCCGCTAATCGATAAAGTTCCCAGAACAATGAATTCAAAGCTTACACATAAAGACTAGCTGAGTCTACAAGCTTTGTCTGGCTGTCTAAGTTGGATTTCTGATCTGAAAGACGAGTTATCGATAGCTATTTCATTGTCTGCATTCGACACAGATGGTAAGGAAGAGAAAAGAGACTTTAACAAACCTGGCAACATCTTGAACTGATGCAGAGATAAAGTGCAGTTCTACAAGAGCAAATAGACAAAAACTTATTTAGATATTGAGAACCAAAGCTAAGCTACCAGTAATTGATTTTTCCCTCCCAAATGAATTTGTAAGCAACCAACCAGTTCCTTAATCTGAAGAATACAATAACTAACCTATTCAGGGAACTCTTGAGAGGTAGCACAAGATCCAATAGCACAGCATCAGCAACCAAAATATAAACAACGCCAAATCTCACGTACCATCGAAACTCTTTAACATATTTTCTGGTTTCCAGCCCAATCAAAACAAGCATGGACAACCAAGCTAATGCCTCAACAATTAAAGATGCAACCTACACATAGAGAAAAAACAGTCAATCATACTGCATTACTCATCCTCAATTTGTTAAATAAAAAAAAAATAGATTCTTTCTTCAATTAAAGTTACCTCAAAGGGAGGAAGATGAGTTTCTTCATCCATGTCAAAAAGTGAAATTCCTTTGACAAGTCTTAATACAGGCTCAAGAACACAGTAACAAGCCAATATCCCTAAGAGACAGTTATAGTATTTCTTCCTTAAAACATATATCTGAGCTTTGGCATCATGGAAGATGATCCATATCCGGTATAAACACAAACCCAGAAGAACAAAGTGAGAAAAAAGCATCACTAGTGAATCAATAGCACAAGGTGTGTATATGCCAAATGCACCATTTGCTGCTTTTGCCCAAACTCCATTTGTTACTGGCTTGCAGTACCAAATCAAGGCTGCAGAGCCCATCTTTGGTAATCAAAGCTTGGAATCCCAGCAAACCGAAATTTGAAACCCTAATCAAACCAACCAGGCAAGCATCATCACAAACAAAGCAAAATTCATAAATTTCAGAGAATTTCAGGACAAAAAGTGACTTAGAGTGAAAAATACTAAAATAGCAATCAATCAAACAGAAAAAATGCAGAATTTTGAAGATTTAAAGAGCAGTTTCTAATAATCAATTCATTGTAAGAAAGGGAAAGCTTTTAAGGGTACAAAATCATCATCGCGCTCATTCCCAAATTCAAAACCTTTACTAATAAACTCCATTAGCAGCAATAGCATTTACTCGAGTTTTCAGTTCCTAAAAGACTCAAAGTAACCCTAGAAACTTACACAGAAAAGAAGAAGAAAAGCTTAAACCTTTTGCTTCGTGAGTGTTACTAAAATACCCAAAATTGGAAGTTTGCCGATTACTTTATGCAATGCAATACACAGTCTTATATTAGTAAACGAAGAAGACTTTAGAGTAGAATCCAAACAGAGAAAACAGTGAAGCAGCGTAACGTCGAAAGAGTGAGTAATGGATTTCGTAATCAAATCAAACAAAAGATAAAAGATTCTCTGAGATAAGAGTGGGCGAACTCAGCGATCTCCACATATGCTTACAAATTACACGTGACTATGCCTGATTTTAATAATCTTTTTCTTTTAACATCAGATTTTAATTTAATAATCGTAAACAAAATTGATGAAATCGGAAAAAAAATTCAATTTTTTTTTAAATTAATCTTTCAAATTTAATTAGTGAATTTTTTTTACATTACACTTTTTTTTATCTTATTTTTACGAATAAATCCACTCTTTTTCTAATGTGGACCGACCTTTTGTATATATAGAGCCAATTTCGCGTTTCTGATTCATATGCAAGAAAAATGTGTCACATGGTTATAGCTCGTGTATTTTGGGGTTTAATTATAATGTATTGTGCCATGATAGTGGGATATTTTCGACCATTTTTGAATCAAAGAGTTGTATGGTAGAATATCTTCGAAAGCCCTTTATTTTCAGTTTTTAAAAAAAAAATAATAATATTTGAATATCTTCGATAGTCCTTTATATTTCAATAAACGAAAAATTAGTATTTATTTTCTATGAAATTTTGTGTTTTTTTTTTCAAACTTGAAGCGTAAGATTTTAAAACTAAATATAAAAAATATGATTACAGATATTTTTCTTTTTCGTAAGAATTCATTAATTTCTTAAGAAAAATCGGACGAACTCATTGGAAATGGTCTACATGATATATAATGTAAGAGCGTTATGGTTTTAGAATTCATTAATTTATTAAATTTAATTGGTTTTAGTTTATTTAATATTACTCATCACTTATTGAACAACTTTCACTAAGAGTTGATGCATCAAAGGAAAAAAAAAGAGCTGATGCATCAACAAGAACGCTTACATTATATATTATACAAATTCTATATATAAATATAAATAATATGCAATATTATCATTTAATTTTGTTAATGCGCAAACTTATGTGAAGCAAAACACGACAATACTGATAAAGATGAAATCATGACGTCGTTGTTGAAATAGACTTACTTGTTATTGCCCTTTTGTATTTTATATATTCGAAAATCGAAATAAAGTAATTTAACACAAACAAAAAACTAATGGAAATTAAAAAAAAAAGAATTAAAACAATTTGACTAAAAAAATAAGTTTCATCGTCATGGCTTACGTAAACACACATCTAACACTTTTGGCCTTTAATTTGTTTTTTCTTTATATATACACTAAAAATTTCAATATAACGAATCCGAAAATTTTTATGTTCGGTTTGAAGTTAATCTTTTTTTCTTAAAATTGTTTTCTTTTACAATTAAGATGAGTTGGTTTTAGGGATTTCAGTGTTTTATAAATCAAAAGCTATTTTCCTTTAGTGAAAAATTTTAGAACTTTTAAAATAATTTTTTTAAGCATAAATTTTGATAATTTTTGAATCCATTAGTTTTGATTATGGGATTTTTAAACTAAAAGTAAAATATTAAACATGATATTATAATCTAATTACCTCAAAATTAATTTAACTTTTTAACTTAAATTTAAGATGCGGAAAAAAAAACTTAAATTTAAGATTATGAATTATATTTAATGTTTATTTTTTTATTCAAAAAATAGAGTTTATTAGGCAATATACGTTGTACAACAAACGAGTATCTTAGCTTCCGTGTATCACAAGAGACACAGATATAAGTTGATCAAAATGGGACTTTTTAAGTTAAGTAAGAAAAAAGCCTTTCTTCAACCAAACCTGATGATGATTACTACCTTAAATAAGTCTCTTATCTCTATATCTTCAAAAAAATATTGTTTCTAAATAAGTGAGTTCAATACAAAAAATATCATTTTTTTTATCTTTGTTTTCTACATATTTAATTTTGGTCAAAATGCTCAAACTCCAAAATGAAAGGTTAGGATGGGTATTTCATATATCTTTTTAGTTAATTGTGCAAAACCCTTAAAGTTCACATAAAAGAACAGAGGGAATATTTATCTTTGATAGTTACATTTCTTAAAAGTTAAAAATGAAATTGTAATCTAATTACTCTAAAATTGAATTACATTTTAAAATTTAATTTTGGATTTTAAGAGTTTTAACTTTTGTTTAAAATTTAATTTGACTAAAAACATTCAAATTATCAAGAATAAAGTAAACAAAACTCAGATTATTTATGTTAACTTTGGATTAAATCATCAAAAAGGGCTTTCATTTCAGTTCGGGCAAATATTACATTATACAACAAATGACTTATTGTTTCCGTGTACCACAAGAAACACAGACATAAGTTAAAATCAAAATGGAATCTTTAGGTTAAAGTAAGAAGACGCCTTTCTTCACCAAACCCTAATTTGACTACTACCTTAAATATAAGTGTCTCTATAACTCAACATTGTCCCAATCAAACGGTTTCCCCTCAAAATTGTCTTCAGGATGTTGCATTCGATTCCTCGCCAGTCTACTCATCACCGCAAGCCCTAAAAATTGCATAAACAACAAATCTTAGATCAAGAAATTTCACCCTAAACCCTAAACCCTAAAACCTAAACCCTAAACCCTAAACCCTAAACACACCAAATTTTAGATCAAGAAACTTCGCCATTTTACAAACCTCAACAACATCGTCAAGCAAAACTTACCTTCGATCATTTTGTAAACAGATGGCCACCAACGTTCTTTTGCGATATCACGTTCAAGAAGAGATTCTTCGATTTCTTGATCGTGTTTTCCTTCAAGAACACTGCGTAGAGTGACTACGGCGTCGTTTGTTTTCTTCAGAATGTTGTTATCATCTTCGATACCTAGGCTTTGAAGGTCGTTGTGTGATGAAGTTAAGCTTACAGCTAGAGCAAACTGAGCGGCTGCAGCCCAACGAGAAGAAGCTAGCCACTTCCTTTGACCATCTAAAGGCTGTGAATTATCTTTGGTACGTTTGTTTTCGAGTACTAAACTACGTAGGTACTCAGCATTTGCAGGTCCTGTACTTTGAACCATCTTTGAGAAAGATGTTTCTTCATTTGAAAGAAGATCTTCTGGTGTACTGAATTCTTGAACCTGAGGTGTCATATTATATAAATTAGTTGAAGACACAAGCAAATCTCAATCTCAAATTTGGGAATTGAAATAGTTTTGGGGATTAAAATGCGTACTTTTCCAGAATCAAGGACTAGAACTTTGTCACAATCGATGATGGTATTGAGACGATGAGCGATGATTATCATAGTGCATGATTTGAATTCTTCCCGGATAGTTTTCTGAATGAGAACATCAGTTCTGACATCAACAGCAGCAGTTGCTTCGTCAAGAACAAGAATCTTAGATCTTCGCAATAATGCACGTGAAAGACTTAGCAACTGTCTCTGTCCAACACTGAAATTCTCTCCTGCCTCAGTTACCTAACCAAAAGCAGCACCAGTAAGAAACCGGTTTAGTACTGGCATCAGAGATTTTGAAGAAAGGAAATGCCAAATACGTACCTCAGCGTCAAGACCGAGAGGATTTCTTCGGATTGCATCTTTCAGGTGTGCTCTTTCCAGAGATTCCCAGAGATCAGCGTCGTTGTGTTCATTAAATGGGTCAAGATTGAATCTCACAGTGCCTAGAGAAATGATACATCAGTTACGTAGACTATTAAGAAAGATAAGTAGCTGAAGCAGAAGAATAAAGATAAGTGCTGAAAGCAGTGTGAGGCATACATACCTGAGAAGAGAACTGGAGATTGTGGTATGATTCCGAGGACATTACGTAGATCCATAAGTCCAAATTTGCCAATGTCGCATTCATCAATCAAGATTCTTCCTTTTTCCAGCTCCACTATTCGAAACAATGCATTCAACAGACTTGATTTCCCAGCTCCTGTCCTTCCAACAATACCCACTTTATCCATCGGAGAAATTAAGAAGGAGACTTCATGAAGCACAGGAGGCAACTCTGGGCGGTAACGGAGAACAACATCTTCAAATTTTATGGATCCAGATGATGGCCACCCAGGAGGTGGACGGTTGTTTTCAATGATTAAAGGAGCTTCTGATGGTATCTCTATATAATGTCCAACACGCTCAACAGAGTTTAAACTATTCTCAGCAAGACTCGCTAGTCTTAGAACACCTGTTAATGTACTGGTAATGCCTAAAGCATAACTGAGAAGTAAACCCATCGTAGATGCGAATTCTTGTTGATTCTCTGCTCTTCCATTCTCCATGACGGCTAATGATGCTGTCATCAAAACCATGAGACCTCCCAGAACTTCTAAACGAATTCCTAGCCACCGATTTGCACCCATGTTTACAAGAGTGAATCTGATGTTGTTATCCATTGATCTTCCATTAATTTCAGCCATCCGATCATATGCTTTATAAGCACGGATACTTGACAGTCCATTCAACGCCTCTCCAAATTGAGCATAAATGGGTGATCTTGTAATGGAATCCATACGTTTAATTTCACGAGCTGTGTTCTACAATAACCAAAAAACGGGTTAACTCACACAACACGTGGTAACCGTTACTTCCTTAAAGACCAAGACGAGCAAAACTTTACAATCATAAAGGAAAGAGTGATCATTATCAGTGTTCTCTTACTTAGGTATGCATTGCTTGGAAGTTTTATGAATTGAGAAAGGATTGCGTTTTCAAAAGTGCATTACCTGGTAATAGAGATACACTCCATAAAACACGAACAAGAGGGGCAGGATGGCCCATAAGGACAAAGTGCTGACAATGCCAATTAAGACAACTGTTGAAAGAAGCTGCGAGACTGCACTCATAAACATGTTCACTAAGACGGCCACATTTCTATCAATATCACCCAAATCTTTTGAAAATCGATTGATTATCCGTCCTAAGGGATTGGTTTGAAAGAAGACCATTGGTGCCCTTAGTATGGACCCAAGCATAGCATCATGCATCTTCTTAGCTGCATACAGGCTGGCTAAAATCAACCAATATGAATTGGTCAATGTAACAAAAACCTGAAAACAAGAAGAAAAGAGTGTCAACACAAAATATGCGGTTTCCATCCTTTTCTTCTTCAATTTGTTTCCCTAAGTTGGCTCAGAAGAAAACTAGAGTATAGTTTTTTCCTAAGCTGGTCTGGCTGCATCGTTATATGATATACTATTACAATAGAGCGAAGAGTCCATAAATATCTGACTCAAGCATTTACCAAATGCAACTCATACCTGCCCAAACGAGAGAAGCGAATAAATCATATTGTAGAAAAGGGGACCATGACTCTTTGGAGTCCCTGCATCAGTCCACTCACTCAACCAAGTGCTGCTAGCAACCCTAAATACTTGTGTCAAGACGTAACATATAAGGAGTATCATCACTACCCATCCACCTCCCAGTGCATCCTGGTACCTGGAAACATGGTAAGACCACGCTAGTCATTACTATGGCCCTCAAATGTACAGCTAAGCAAAGAAACCTGAGTAGAAGGAGCCAAAATATGTCTGGTTTGAAGTACCAAAACTCTACAGAAGAAGACGTGCCTCATTTACTAATATTTTCACATATGTATAATTAAGAAAAATAAAAAGGAATATCATAATGCAAAAAGAAAGAGCTCAAATTCAAGAGCTAACTTACCTCTGCAGGACTTCCCAACTCACAACTCCAGTTGCACGTTCTTCTTTCTTAACAAGTACAGAGTTTCCTTCTTTTGATTTCTCTGTCTCGATTCCATCCTTCTGCAGATCATTTTTGGTTCCATTCTCAACTGGTTTTACAGAAGTTTGATCTGCTTCAGCTTCTCCTGTTTCTTCTGAATACTCTTCAACTTTTCCTGCATTTTCCATCAACCTCTGGAACAACGGGCCATTATTGCACAATTCTTCGTATGTTCCCTCTTCTTTCACTACTCCCTCATGGACAAGTATAATTTTATCCACTTGTGATAGGAAATGGAGTTGGTTTGTAACAAGAACTCTCGTTTTCTGATCTAGTTCTCTTTTTATGCATTTTTCGAAAACCTAAATGCACCAGTTTCAAACATCAGATACGAATATTTGCTCAAAAGCAGCTATAGGGAACAGATCCGTGCTAAACAAGAAGCAGCATATCCATGAAAATCAAAGACAGAAACGCTTTACAGACTGATATATAAGCAAAATCGAAAACATAGTCTAGTGCTATATAAAAGAGTCAATGGTTCGTTACCTGCTGACCAACATGTGCATCAAGGGCACTTAATGGGTCATCGAAGATGCACACATCTGTATCTGAGTAGACGGCTCTAGCCATGGAGACCCTTTGCTTTTGACCCCCACTGATGTTAACACCTCTTTCTCCAATCTCCGTCAGATCACCGCCCTATCAATCAAACAAATTTAGATACATAAGAATAGAAAAGATAAGTCCGTTTTATTAAAAGAACATATCCAATTCAGATTTTCCACCGCACTGAAAAAAATCAAAGGTCTGTTTCACTTAATGTAACTTTCAAGCACATGGCAAAGGAGTTTTCCACAAAACTTACAGGCAGTAAGTCAAGGTCATGCCTCAGTGCAGTCACATCAATGGCCCTTTCATATTTCTCCCGGTCAAAAGGAGAGCCGAACAATATATTGTCACGTACCTACACAACGTTAATTCACTCATCAGCTTAGAACCGCTTAAGATTAAATGCTGGTGAAAGTATCTAAATCCTGCATGCTGAAATATCCTAGAAGAATTTGAAAACTTCACAGTGAGAACAATACTACAAAGCAGAAGAATGGGAGAACCTACTGTAGCGTTAAAGATCCAAGAAACTTGTGGAACATAAGCCACCGATCCTCTAAGATTAACTGTTGCATCAGATGTTGCAGGAAGTTCCCCTAGCATAGCAGATATTAGGGAAGTTTTTCCTTCTCCTGTACTGCCGACCACTGCAACTAGGCTACCAAGAGGTATATCCAAGTTGATATTTGACAAGGTTGGCCTATCCGCCTGCATATGCATTTCTGGCTCGTTTATGTATTTTAATGAGAAACGGGGTAATTAAAGAAAGTAGAAGTACGGAACATGGTTTAAAATTACAAAAATGCAACCTTTGAATCCCAAGAGAAAGTTCCATTCCTTATAGAGATGGCTGGCTGCCCAGGCTCAATAGGAGGATTCGGTAAGAGAACTCTCTCTTCTGTCGATAATACCTCTTCCAGACGGTTTAAGGATACATTAGCATTTACCACCTACAAAGGTGAAGCGTGGTTAGCAATAAAGCTTAGAACTGAATTAAAACAAGAGGTGGGGGAGAGAAAGATAGCAAAGCTTAGGAGCATGATTTACAAATAGTGCCACGCTCTTCAGCACAAGAAATGAAAACATGATGCAATACGCCTCTGAAGAATCACCTGAGTTATAATGTTTGGAAGCATGAATAGAGGGAAGCGCAGAACAGAAAATAGCGTAAGTGACGTAAATGCTCTTGCAGGTGTCAGATCTCCGCCAAGCAATGAAAACACACCAAAAGAAACGACAGTCACAAGAACAGGAATACTGTTTAGTATGAACATATTCAACTGCAGAACAAAAAAAAACCGAAAAATGAGTCAGACATGAGATCAAACAAAAAAAAAGAGTAAAGCAATTCATGTGGCATCGTGCATAAATAAATATGGCCACGAAACCTGAAAAAATGTTCAAATAACTAAAACAAGGTACAGCAGATTCTCGAAACGGTCAAAGAGATTTAATTAGACAATCAGCTTGGAATTGTATTTCCATACAGGGATACTGTACGAAGTGACAAGTAAATGCACATCATGCATAGAGACTATGAAGGCAGTCAAGATAACATTCACTATACATAAGCCATACCGCTGCAAGGAGTTGTGCTTTGCGGAACCACGATAATTCATCATCACGTACAGTTTGAACCTTGGACTGAAAACTGTTTTCCCAAGCATAACACCTGCATCATTTTGGTTTAGTGAGTCAAACATTCCTCAAACTTCAAACCTTGTATACAAAATAAAAATCAGGTTCCAGCGTATCGTACTTTACTGTATCCATTGCAGCTAAAACCTCATTCATTAGGCCAATTCTCTTGTCAGTACGCTGCAATCCTTCTTTTGTTAACTTCTGCGTTTTGCTTATAACAACAGTCTGTTTTGATGAAATCAGATAAAATAAATAATTATCAATAAGCTGACACGCTGTTGGGGTTAAGGAGAGAGAGAGAGAGACAATTGGGACACAGATGATAAATATGCAGTCTAAAGCTAAACAACCTATAGAGGAAAGAACTTGGGCAGATAAAAATGTACTGACCTGTAAAGGGAACATAAGGACCAGAAAGAGTGCACCAATGAGCGAGGCAACACCTAATTGCTGATAGAGGAGAACCAGTGCTACAATAATACGAAATGGCGCCGACCACATGGTATGAAGTGATTGGCAAATTTGCTGTCATCAATAAAAGATACTTTAGGACCAAGAACAGCCTATCAGCTATATAGAGATTACTAATTAGAGGATAAAGCTTAGATAAGGAGCACTGTCCGAAGGTAACTTATTTCTAATGATCAAGCAAAGGTTTATTATTGGCCTTATGACAAATATAATCAAAGAAAAATCCAACTTCTACAACTGCAACAAAAGAACCAGTTGAAAATCAAATCCCGATTCCTGAATTCTTTCAATCTTAGTGGTAGCTTTCCGGTTCAGTAAATGTTATGCAGAAAAAGGATGATATAGGTAACAAAGATATACACCTGAAGAGACTCAGCATCAGTCGTCATTAAGTTGGTTATTTTTCCTGTTTGAAACTTCTTCCGACCCTCATTAGTTAGCCTCAGTGATTTTCGGAATACAGCAGCAATCTAGAGGGTTGGAAGTCATTAGGAGATGTTAAAAAAAGTAAATAGCTTCTCTTATAGCTTCATCAAACATATGAACACATATATCACAAAAAACTAAGTAGCAAATGTGAAACTTCAACTTACCAGTGCAGATCTTAGTCGGTAACCAACACGCATTACATTTTGGAAATACTGAGCTTCACATAGCACCCCCAATACCTGAAAATGATAATATCAGCATCAAGTGCTTAAGGAAATTTTTGGTCAAAGTCTCACCCTAACGCACACATATAAGAAAAGCCCATTCACCATCCAAAAGTAAAAAGATAAAAATAAAAGATCCAAAAACTCCAAGCTATAGCTCATGCAATAAAATTAGACAAAGATTACATCCACCTCACAAAAAGTAAAATTTGTGCTACTATCCGTAGCATCTACTCTAATAATAAATTTCGTGAAGTGCACACAAGAGAAAAAAGAACCAAGGAAACAAGAAAACTTGTTTTATAGCATTCCAACAAATATTGAGAATGCATACATGTATCTTCTGAATTTCGTGATAGTAAAACAAAGAGAGGAGAAGAAGGATTAGTTGCATACCACTCCAACAAAGATTGAGATTGCATAGATGTAACCTATCCAAGCTGGTTCATTATTTTGCATAGACTGCAGACAGTGTTTCACGAACAGAATGTGAGTCGTCAGGAAAGAAAATCCAAAAGGATGAAAGATGCTGTTTAAACACTAAGTTCGGCCAGTAGGAGTTTGAATCCTTTTTAGCAATCCATGTGAATGGAAAACTGGGGAGCAATGTGTTATATAGGTTCAGTTAGGGCATGCAACGTGAAAAAACAGAATTGAACAGGAACAAACCTTTAAGAGCTGATTCAGTATAAGAGGCCCCACGAATTGTGAGCAGTCATTCCCAATCTGTGCATACAAATTAGATTAAAAAAAAAGGGTCAAATCACTTGATCAGCCGCCAGTAAAACAAAGTCAGATATTTGGCAGAGCAAGATAATTTTCTCCTAGTAGACCGGTAAAGAGAAGAGTTTCGAAGCCAGCATTCAGGATATCTAAGACCTCCGAAGCAAGATTATCAAATGGACAAGGCAAATATGAAAAATTTAATTAAACAAGTTATAAAACTAAGAAAGGAAAAGACTATAGTGGATCAAAGAAACAAAAGTACCTTCCAGAACCCGCCCCACCAAAACCTGCAACATGGCCAAATAAGTTTCCATAAGATACACACAGTCCATATAATGAAACATACTTCACAGGTTTCTTACTTCTACTTATAATAAAACATGTACTAAACAGATTGTTCCCTTTCACACTTATACAAGCTTATGTGCGCATTATGGTAAAAGCTCAACCGATCAATCCATATTCGAAAGAAATGAGTACACAGGACTGCAAAGATTTTCCTACTTACCTTCCTCCAAAACTATTATTCAGTGCTCTTAAGAGCCACGGTTTGGGCTTTTCTAATTCCTTAGCCCAGGAACTCTGAAAGCTAAAAAAAGGAAATAAGATATATCAAGTATCCACACCATTCATAGACTGTTTAACAACAGTTGTCTTCAATCAAAAACTAAAATACCTCCTCATCAGAGTTTCAGTTTGATCCCAAGTGTCCAGATGCCACACATCCTTGTCCGTGAGAGGCCTTTTGGATCCCAGAGTCATCAATGGATTTATCCATGAGAAGAAGATTCCTGTGGGGTAAAAAAGAAATTGGTAAGACAGTCCTTAATAGTCAAAACTCAACAAGTGTGGAACAATATTCTACAAAATACTGCATGCTTGGTTAAAGAGATGGCCGCTAGCAAAGACTTTGGTTTTATAGTCACAATCCAATTTTACTAAGTTTATTTCCACAAAGAACTGGAGGATAATTCAAAAAGATAGTCAAGAGACTATAAACAACTCGTTATGTTCAGTGCGGCAACAATTTCCGTGCCCATTTATTAACTATTCATTCCACAGAAAAAAAAATAACAGAGTAGGGGTAATGTTTAATTTCTGAATAGTACCATGCATCTCAGATACGCAGCAAGTGCGGAGGAAAGATCAAAGATGCTGTGGTCATTCTAACAATAAAATAAATATAACATACATAACCAAATAAGAAATAGGTAGAGTGACATACTGTCAAATAAATTAGCATGCCTCTCAGGGCATATTTGTTCTCCTCCAGGAAGCTCTTCATAATCACAATCCACTGAGTTTTCTGTTCGCACTGGTGTGTAACCAGGGTAAGGATCCAAATTAGGGAGATGCACAAACAAGAGAATTCCAAATGCAACCTGGATTGAAAAGCCACCCTTAACGTTATTAACAAAAGACCTGTGTATCATCGACAGGTTGATTTAGATGCAAATGACGAGAAGTTTCAGAATGCAGAAAGAGTCTAAATGTGCAAACCTGAGCTGCCACCTCACTTATGTAAAGATACATATTAAAACTGCAAATAAGAAGTATATAAGTTCATCTTCCCTGACTAGTATCATGATACTGAAGAAAATTTGCATAAACCATACAGATCACAAGTTTACCAACCTGCCATCGAACTCCTTGACTGAGAGAACAAGATTTAACATCACCATATCCCCCACAAGAGCATAAATGACAGAAAATCTGACATACCAACGAAGTTCATGAACATAAGTTTTCGTCTCAATAACAGTCAAGACTAATGCAGAACCCCAAGCAAAAGCTTCAAGAGCCAACATGAACGCCTGCCAAAGTAAAAGCACAAAACAACAGTGTCTTTAGGCAAACATACTGGGAATAAAAGAAGGAAGGCTAAAATAAGCCTAACACAGAAAAGAAAACAAGAGCTGGCACACCTCATACGGAGGAAACCCAACTCCATCCACATCCAAGACTGAGATCCCCATGATCAATCTAAATAAAGGTTCAGCAGCGCCATAGGCAGCTAATAAAGCCAGCAAATAGCTATACCATTTTGACCTGATGTAGAACAGCTGCACCCTGTGACCCTTTGTAGTGAGCCATATACGGTATAGGCACATAACCAACAGAATCAGATGAGAGATGCCAAGCACAAAAGAGTCAACAGCACAAGGTGTGTATGCTCCAAATGCGTTAGCCACTGCTTTGGTCCACACGCCATTGGGCACCGGCTTACAGTACCATTCCAACGGCTGAAACCCCATTTTCTTACTTCCTTAAAGAGCGCCCCTGCTTCACAGTATATCCCCTCAGACACAACGCATCACAATCACTAACAATCCTCTATGCTGCAAATAAAGAAAACACAGCAATTTTAAGTAGAAAAGACAGCTGAGAAACGAACTTACAGAAATTAATTATCACGTGATTCGCCGCTCTCATCCATGGAAAATGAAGAAAAATTGAAACAAAGAGGGATGGATGGATTGCAGTTATTATTTGCAGGTAAAGGAGGAATAACGTAAAACCTAAAAAAGCTTTAATCAAAAGAATAGATGCAAACTTTTATCCCCTGAATCTTAAAAGATAGAACAGAGAGAAGCCACACACAAAAAAAAGCTAGCTCTCCTCCAATCAAACGAGTTTAAGCATAGATTCTCATAAACCAAAAAAACGTTAAAAAGGAAGATAAAAACAAAAAAAAATCAACGATAGAAGATGATATACATAGTTTCTCTATCAACAATAATCAAAATCCACACTACTGCTTCTCGCCGGCTTGACCATTCATGAATCAGCGTTACGACGAAATCTCGCAAACAATACGAATCCGAATCGAGGAGATTCAATGTTACAACCTACAGACTTGTCCCATTTTCAAGGAGAAAAATGAAAAGCGAGAGAAATAGAAGAAAACAAAACCTCGTATGTAAACGAGACGATAGTGAAACTTTTCCGGAGATCTGCCAAAATTCAAGGAAACGTGAAGGAAGATGAAGAATCCATTTGACTGCACACTAGGCAGCTCTCTCTCTCTCTATATATTTCTCTCTCTATCTCTCTAACAGAGTCGCCGATTGAGATTTAGAGGGAAAAGAGAGATGCGTCACCGCTTACGACGGAGATGTTTATATATAAAATATCGATTAAAGAATTTTCAAAATAAGATCGCATAAAATGATAAAAACCTCAACTATATAATAATGTGGTCCAATGATTTTGTTAACTTTATGTGAACCACTTTAAAACAAATTATAGAATATGGTTATTAATTCAAAATAATCTTATTCACAATCACAAATTTTTGTTTTTATTTCAAAAATAGTGTAAATGTGTTGTTAGATGTTATTTACTTATTTTCTTCTTTTTTTTCACTGGACTTATTTTCCTGTTTATTGGAAAAAAAATATAATTTTAGAATTGATAAATTAACTTCAAAAGTAAAGATTATTTTTATTTATTTTATTAATATGTGTGAACACATAATATTATAAAACGAAAATGATACGTAGCATTTATTTATATGTTAATTAAAATAGATAACTAGAAATTATTTTGATTAACCAGCTAAATTTAACTATTTAATAGTTTAATTTCATAGATAATTTGATATTAATTAATTGAAACGCATCTTGTGTTATTTTATGTTGTTTAGAGATTTTAGTTTGTTTGTGTGGGATCTACAGTGATATGTTGGCACGACTTTGCCTCACCATAAATGTGTAATATGAAAATGATAGCTATACAATATATCAATAAATACATGTAGTCTTTGACCATTTCATATGATTAAATAATTAATGCACAAACCCATTAATTATAAGTTTTGCCTTTATTAGTTAGCACAAAATGTTGATATATATGTATATTCATTCACATTCGTACTGATCACATGCGCTTTGATATATTATATATCAAATGTTGATATATTTTTTCTTGCTTTATTTTACTCTCCCGACTAAAAATAGATTTAAATTTAAAATGCATATTTATATATAACATTATCTAGAATAGTTTATATAGTGGATAACTGATTAAATTATTTTCAACATTTAGATCTCAATAAAAAATACTACTAAGATATATTAGTTTATATGTATGTTTCTTTATATTATATATATATATATATATATATATTCTAAATAATTAGGATAAAGTATGTAATTATTTTTTTTAGAGGAAGAAAAAAGGATATTACAAGAAATCGCTAAATTAATATACAAGCATTAATATAATAAGTAGATCGAAATTATTTATCAAAAAAAGTTGACTAAAATTCATTATGTTTAGATTAAGAACGAAATATTTGAACTAATTTTTTATTTAATAATAAAAAGAACATATCGACTACATAAGAATCATTTTTTTAACACACGAATCATATTATGAGTTAAAAAAAAACATATTTACAAAATTTCATTTATTTTTTCAAGTTTTTTTTTATACTTTCATTTTGAGTTTCCAAAAAATATTTCACAACTTATAATTATTAGTTATTTTTATCAATTATTCACGTATACCGTCATATGTCCGTGAGACTAAATATTTCGTAATATGATTACGTTTTTTTTTATTTAATTTAAAGTATATAACTTTGTTTAAACAAGCATATAATAAAATATTATATAATTACATTTGTCTCAATTAAATTACTATATTTTATCAACATAATATAATTTATTTCATAGTTATAAAAAAAATATTTCCGCTTTCAATAGTATTATGTCATTTTTGTATAAATCCAAAATACAAATTCAACATAATTTTTACTTAGTAATATGAATAAAGTTATCATTTAGATGAATAAAGAATTGATAAATGTTAGTTTAATATATTTTTATTGGTTATTTATTTAAGTCATTGTTCGTACAACAATTAACAATATATTTACTGAAGTCAACGCAGCAAAGGATATAATTAGTGGGGAAAGAATCTAAGTGAAATAAAGTGGAAGTATCTTTCCACCTTCTTCGCTTTTTCTATCATTTTGGACATATCTTAAGGACAAATATATATATACTTTTTTTTTCTGTAAATTGTTATTATTAAATTCCAAATCAAACAAATTACAACATTCTTTACATTCATTTTAATTCATTTATTTTCTGAGTTTTTTCGACAGATCTATATTCAAAGATGATTTTTAAAAATTGAATTAGTAAGATCTCTCGTCTTCACATAACATGGATACCATTTAATCTCCACATTCTCAAATAGTTTTTGAAGGAAAAAAAATAGTGACGTTAAAGAAATTATTAAGTAACTCTTATAATATAGTAATCATATAAAGAATAGTTTATGTTATGTATATAAAAGATGTCAATTTGAGTTTGATCCCTCAATAAACACAATAACTTTTTTGTATAATATCAGTAAAAAAAAAAAGGTGGATTTTGACCAACGATATTAAAAAGATTTCAAGCAGGCTGTTTTAATTTTAATTTTACAAAAGCCCAGACCCAAAATCGAATCTATGGCCCAGCTTCAGTTTCTGAGGCCTAGG
>KE151745.1:12694-26242 GCA_000411095.1 Aethionema arabicum | reverse complement strand
CGCCTCTCACCGCCGTCGCTCTCTCGCCGCCGTCTCTCTCTCCGCCGCACGTCTGGCCACACTCTCTCGTTGCACACTCGTTTTCGCACGTTTCCGCTCGTCGTTTGTTTTTACGTTTGTTTAGCTTTTTTCACGCTCGTTTGTTTAGTTCGTTTGTTTACGCTCGTTTGTTTTTACGCTCGTTTGTGTTAGTGTGTGCGTGTATTGTTCGTTTGTGTGTAGAGTTCGCGTTCGTTTGTGTGTAATGTATCAGTGTTCGTGTGTGTGTAATGTGTTAGTGCTCGTGTGTTAGTTATATTAATTTGTCCGTAATGATATACTCACCATGAGGATTTTGACTCGCTTCCACACTAGCACAAGATTATTATTGTGTGTTTTGCCTGCAAATCGAAGGAAACAAGTCAGTAAATTTCTATCTACACTTTCTTCAAACTTCATATTCTTTACACAAACCTTATCTCCTTGCCTTAGAAAAACATCAGCAAAACCAACAACCTTTTAATTCTCAATTTAAACAAATCAATCAATTTGATCGAATGATTTTTTTCTCGCACAAAGAATTGTATTTATGAAATAGAAGATTCGAAATATAGCCGACTTACTTTTTCAAAAATAAAGCCGTTAGTATAAGTTAAATGGTGGTGATTCAAAATATGACTCTATGCGACAACGGCTAATTGAGTTATTTATTTATTTAATTCTAACCAAAAAATGCAATTTTATTTCTTAATATCATTATTTTTTTTTTTAAAACGGATTTTAGAAACGGATTTTAAAATACATTTTATCAATTATGATCACGTGTACTATCAATATTTCGTAATACCATTATTTTTTTAAAAATTTAATGTAAAGTATATATGTTATTTTGTTACAAAAAACAACATATAATAGAATATTATATGAATACATTTGTAAATATCAATTTTTGTTTTAAATCACAGTTTATTTCCTACAATTATTCAATAATTAGAACAATTTTCAAAAATATTAACTAATCTCTTAGTTTTTTTTTTCACTCCAACTAATCTCTTAGTTAATTTTGTGGGAATCTAAACATTAACATAATTATTAATTTAAAATAAATAAAAATATCAGTAAAAAATCAAGTATTGTGAAACAAAACAAAATTAAACTAAAAAGTCATGTTTTATAAAACAGAGAAAGTATAAACTATTCTATTTATTATCGATTGATTTTGAGTTGTATTTCATGTGTTCTCACACTATGTATAATTAGACAGACTTCCCAAATTTATTTTGTGAAAAATCCACTAGATCTTAGTTGTTATTTTTCCGAAATTTTCAAAATATACAACAATTATACAAATGCAAATTAATTAAAAAAAAAGAAGAGATTTATGATATAATTTAAATAGCACCGATGTTTTTGAGGCCAAGTACTACTCCGACGCCGATGATATGACCAAAGCTACCACAAGCCAACGTGTCAGCGAGTGTAAACCCGGCCGGGTCACCCGTTTGTAGACCCGAGTCACGTCCCTCTAGCTTAAGTCCAGCTGTCGCTCTCCTATTGGCTGATGGTGCAAGCCCGAATCTTCCGGCGAATAACATCAGTGTCGTCGAGGTTACCATTATCTTTCACCGTTTTTAACATTTAAATTTTAAAAACATAATTAATTACCGCTTTAAGTGAATTATTAGTGATTAAATTTTGTAATTTTTTTGTTGTATTTACCACATTAGTTGATGAACCAATGAAATCGCCACACTTAGCACCTAAAGCTCCATTTCCCTTGCGTCTCATTGGCTGAACAGTTGCCTGTGATGATTTAAAAAAATGATTTTATAATACTTTTAATTTATTTAATTTTAACCAAAAAATGCAATTTTAATTTTTTTTTTTTTTTGGAAAATTGCAAAAATACACGTTCGATATAAAATATGCAAATATACAAAAATTCATTTTTTTTCACAAACAAAAATTTATTAATACATTCAAAAATACATTTATCTCTATCATTTGTGTATTTTTGCAAATACATCTATAAAAAAGTGTATTTTTTTGGCAAATCCTCTCAATTTTTTGAAGTATTTTATACATAATAATCGAGTCTGCTAATATTAACTAACAATTCTTTCCAAATAACATAAAAAAATGGGGCTTTTAAGAAAAAAAACATAAAAATGGAGAAACTCAGCTGGATCTTTATTTTACTAAAAATGCAATTTTAATTTTTTTGGAAATTTGCAAAAATACACTTTTCATAGAAAATATGCAAATATACAAAAATTCATTAATACATTCGAAAATACATTTATTTCTATCACTGGTGTATTTTTGCAAATACACCTATAAAAAGTGTATTTTTGGCAAATTTCTCAAAACAATTTTTGTATTTTATATATAATAACTGAGGCTGCTAATATGAACTAACAATTCCTTCCAAATAACATAAAAAAAATGGCGAAATTCAGCTAAATCTTTATTTCAAAATATAATATTAAATCACATTTTATATTTAATTGGAGAAAGACTAACCAAGCTTTTAAGAGGAGTTGCAGAGATCTTAGTGGCTCTAAGACCATTGAACTGAGGAAGTGTAGTCATTACAGTGCTCGCCATGACTTTCTTCAACTCTTGTGTATCTTTTTTAGTTTTTTTTGTTGTTAATGTTTTAAAATGTATTGTTAAAATGAATAAAGCCAATGGATCATCTTGTGGTGTTGGAGATAGCAGAAATGGATTCTGTTTTGGTAAGTTATTGCTGACGTGGCGATTACTTAGTGGCTGTTTTTAATTCCGGATAAGGTAGTGGCAGCATCATGATGTAGATTTGTCTTGGACTCTTTATGATTTGGGCTTCAAAATAGGCCCATTTATCCTTTTATGGGTTTTTTTTGTAATTGTAAGATAGTATTGTCATTTTCTCCTAACCACATTATAAATTTATAACAACAATATCAAATTATTAATTTATTTCGTTTTAGTATTTAGGGATTTTTTTTTTTTTGCCATCAAGTATTTAGGGATTAAGGTTGAAGTTTCCCATTTCTGGAAAAACATCTTCGTATTTCAAAATTGTAAATCCTGAAATTGTGTGATTCTCTATTTTAAATCCTATTGTAACGTTACACGATAACTAAAAGTTTTCAATTTCGTAAAAATAATTCTCAAGTTTCATCAAAATTGTAAATTAAATTCCGCTCTAAAATTTTTCAATTTCGTAAAAAAAAATCTCAAGTTTCATCAAAATTGTAAATTGAATCCCGCTTTAAACGATTAATAGCTAATTTTTTTGGTTAACTAGTTTTAAAATCACATTGATAATTAATTAAATATTTAACAGATGATTTATGGTATAATTAGGGATTTAATAAATTCAATTATGAGTTTATATGGTTAATTTATTCGGTTTACAATCGGTTTATGATTATTAGAAATTTATCAAATGTTTTTAATCGATTTATAATTGGTTTATAATTATTAAATTTTTTTAGTGATTTATGGTTAGAACTTTAATTACCAATAAATCAACCAAAAAACTCATAATTTAACTCTAAACCCAAAACTAAATTCAATTAAATTCGGAATTATACCATAAACTCATAACTTAACTTTTAGTGAGTCAAATTATACTATGTAACATCATAAAATCCCTAAACGTTTTAACACAAAATACCCTACAAATATCACAACAACCAAAGAATTACATCACACAACACACACAATTCAAAAACTACCCAAACAGTCCCTAACTCTCACATACACTCAAACACAACTTAAAAAAAACCCCCAAATCTCACAATTTTCTCAAACTCTACACAGCCGATATAACCGCTGCTTCTTGATAACGAGACAAAGCTCCTTCAAACTGATGATCTTCTGGTTTCTGTGAACTCAAACTATGAGGAATATACGATCTATAAACCTCTTCAAGATTCGGCATCTCTTTCGGTTCACGACACGCTACTTCAAGAGCTGTGTGTTTAAACCCTAAATAGAATTTCTTGCGACACACGAAACCGAAGATGAGTGTGATGATGATAAGAGGGATAACGAGAGCTGCTGGTGGGAAAACTTTGAGACCCATGTAACCGAACATAACTACTTGAAATAGAAACAATGCGGCTAGGATTCGTGTGTGGATATGTGGCCACATTCTTCCGTAGCTTTCGTATTTTGGAACGTATACTTTTAATGCCTGAAAATGAGATTTGAAAATATGATTTAAGATACTGGTTTTTTTTTGTAATGGTAGTGTAGATTATGTTTTGGTGAAATAAAGCCATTGATAAAGCCATGGTTTTTTTAAACCCCGACCTTTGATAACCGAGTTTTTTTTAAAGTCTAGCGGATTTTTTAAATCAAAATTAAGAGGAAATGGTAAAGTAGAGCATGAATTTTGCCGATTTGGTGTAACAATCCGCCAACTTTAAACGGTTTTTTAGACTCTCAATTTTGATAACTGGATTTTTTAAACCATGTGGGAGTATCTAAATTAAAATTAAACTTCAAACATAAAATTAAATCATAATTTCAAAATCTAAGATAAAAATATAGTTCAGTTTGGTTTAGTTATACTATAATTTCAAGTTTAAAATTGAGAATTCGGTTTAAAAACCCTGGTTATTAAGGTTTAGAGTTTAAAAAAACCTCCGGTTATCAAATTTCATGGTCTAATCAACCATTTTTTATAGTTAGAAGGTTTTTACATCAAATCGACAAAAGTTGAAGTCTATTTTACCATTTTCCCTAAAAGTAAAACCATAATTTCACTAAAAAATATAATCCTAATTTGGATTCATTATACTATATTTTCAAGTTCAAATCTAAAATTTCGGTTAAAAAATATGGTTATTAAAGTATAAGGTTTAAAAAACTTGATTATAAAAGTCCAAGGTTTCAAAAAAACCATTTTGATAGTGGAGAGTTTTAAAACAGAGATAGTTGAGAGATCTAAAATACCATATTCCATTTTCTAATCGTTTTAAGGCTTAAAAGTGAGTATATTGGTGTACCTGATTTCTGAGGACTAGCCAGCCTAAGCCGAAGTAAATGATGCCGAATACGATGATTAGAGGAGCGATTACAGAGTAGCAGAAGATGATTGTGAGGATAAGCATGTCTCCAGGGATTCTAGTTGCGTAGTTTAAGTCTCCTGGATACCAAGCTTCTTTTACTTCTGCTTCGGTTTTGCACAGGTACTTCTTTTTCAAGTGGAATATAATTAGAGGTATGATACGTGACAGCTCCAGTCCGTACCCAACAAAGAACCTAACATTTCAAGATTCAAGAACATAAGCTATAAGCCATGAGTGACACAACAAAGATTTAAGTTACAGATTCAAGAATTCAGGAGTTCAAGAACTTGTAGTCAAGAATTCAAGATTTAAAAAAACTCAAGAATTGTAGAATTCAAGAAGTTAAGTATTCAAGAACTCAGCAATTCAAGAACTCAAGAATTCAAGAACGCAGAAACACAAAAACTCAAGAATTGAGGTGTTCAAGAACTCAAAAACTCAAGAATTGAAGTATTCAAGAACTCAAAAACTCAAGAATTGAAGTATTCAAAAACTCAAAAACTTAAGAACTCAAGAGCTCAAGAAGTCAAGAACTCAAAAATTCCAAAAACTCAAGAATTCAAGAATTCAAGAACTCAAGAATTCAAGAACTCAAGTATTCAAGAACTCAAGTACTCAAGAACTCAAGTATTCAAGAACTCAAGTATTCAAGAATTCAAAAACTCAAGAATTCAAAAACTCGAGAATTTGAAAACTCAAAAATTCAAAGACTCAAAAACTCTAGAATTTAAGATTCAAAAACTCAAGAACTCAAAAATTCAAAAACTCAAGATTCGAAGACTCAAGAGTTCAAGAACTTAAGACCATAAGCTACTATAAGAGTGATGTTTAAAAACCAGACAAAGCAAAGAATAGTAGCCAAAAGCAAGACTTACTTGAGAGCAACATAGGTCAAGAAGAAAGTAGCACTCTTAGGCAAGCTAGTTGCTAAAACCGGTATGACCGAATTAGGATTCTCCTCAATATCCTTCAACGTATTAAACAAAGTACCTCCAAGAGTCACACCAATGAAAACATTCAACACCGAAAAGTAAAAATACTTCCCAGAAGTCGCTCTAATCGCGTGGCTCTCCGAAGGAATCCCTTCAGCCTTCGAAAGAAACAACAAAAACTTAGGCAACAAAGCCAAGAACACAATAAGCGCAATCTGCGGCAAATAAGCTTCCAATATCGTCCTAATAAACGTTATATCAACCACAGGCTTTATAAAAGGAATAATCTTCTGAAGATTCTTCAAAGTTGTGATTCCAGACACAAACGAAATCGGAACCATATAAAACAGAATCGTCAGCGCAACAAAGAAGTAGATCAAGTACTTCCTCACTTCTCTAATGAACAATTTTTTGTTCAGATTCTTCCAAACAAGCTCTCCAGCTTCAGGAGCTTCAGTTACAGTCCATTTATTAGCTATGCGGCAATGCAGAGATTGCGCAGCTGATGCAGCGGTAACTTTGTTAGTGAAGAAAACAATTGCTGCGTTTTGTTGCTTTTCGACAAGAACTGATTTCTGTTCTGCTTCTAATTTAGCTATGGATTCATTGCTTAACTTTGTGTAATACTCAATACTGTCTACTTTTTCACCAAAAAGACCAAACATGCCGGTTTTGTTCGTTGGTCTGTTGTTAGTTGTTGCATAAATTGCTTCTGCTCTAGCAAGTTTCTTCTTGGAACTTTCTAAATCTTCCCATATCTTGTTAACCTACAAAACAAACAAACACCGAAATAAAAACCTCGCAACGAAATGAACCGTAGGCATATGAAATCAGTAAATTGAAACAAGTATCTACCATTTTGTTTTCTGTGACAACAAGCGATCTGTAGAATGTTTCAGGGTACATATCTCTGAAATATGAATCAATGACTTCTTTTTGTGTTTGTCCATCAGGTGGGGAAGGCATATCCCTAACAAGAACAGCGAATTGCGCAGGATTTACAGCAGCAATCAAAGATTGAGCTCTTAATGCAGAAACATGTTTATATGCTTTCCACAATAGGAAATAAGTAACCAAAGAAATCCAGTAAATTGCCCCTAGAAACGCCCATAGCCTCGGACTGTTTTTCTGTAAATGAATACAATAAATTACTCAAAATGATAAGCAGAAACCAAAAAGACAAGAACACAAAAGAGTCTATTTGCAAATTACTTACTGAAATATTCCCCATTGATAGATTATCAAGTTGGTTAAAAGTTCCTTTGCTTGTAGTGTCTGTAGCATTCTTTGCGGTGGCATCCTTCTCGTTGCTCTTTATTGCATCGTCTGTTGCGGCTAAGGGGAGTAGAATCGGCAAAAGAAGAACACCAGACATAACCAGAATCCCCAAAACTGTTACAACAAAACAAAATTAGAACCCTAGACGCCATTAATAGGCTTCAAAAGGTTTTCAACATGAAGCAAAATCAAGCTTTTGTTCAAATTTCAATCCCCAAATGTCTTAAAGTGATGAACTTTAAGGTCAAAAGACAATTCTTTTCCTTTAATTCAGCAGATATCAACGAAATAAAACACAAGTTAACATAGCAAACAAAATCTTAGGTTAAAGACCTTGATCTAACGTTTTACTATCTCCAAGATCAAAACTTTCTTAGGTTAAAATTCAAACCCAGATCACAAATTCACAACCAGCTTAAAATCGACAGGAATCCATCAAATATGGAGCTACTAATTAAAATTCACAAACTTTATGTACCAAACTAACAAAACCTGCAAAGAGTTAGAGATAAGAGCTAACCAGTGCTCAAGAAGACGAAGTAGACAGCGGTGTCGACGCCAGACAAGTTAACAACATCTTGCTCAGAAGAAGTCAAAGCTTCATGAATCCAAGCAAAAGGATTTCGTGTCAAGGAGCTACCTTCCCATGGATCCATCCCTTTAACAATCCTATTAGGGTAATAAATAGGAACATTTCCAGATTTCCTTGAAAGCCAAGTGAATAAGAGCATAAGAACGATAAAGATAACAGCAGATGTCCCTAAAGACAGAAGAAACGATTGAAATTCCATCTGGGTTTCGCCAGAAGAATCTCTCTTTCTCCCTCTGTATAATCAAACTCTCTCTCCTTATAAAAAAAAAACTCTTCAGTTTCTTTCTATGTGAAGATTTGGTCAAATAAAACGTTTAAAAAGTAGCCGTTGTAACTTGTAAGACCCAAAAGAAGGAAAGTAACTGTTTGTCGTCAAGAAGAAGAGAACAAAGCTTTCTATTTTGGTTTTTTAAAGTGTTTCAGAGGAGAAGAAAGAAGAAATTGGGAGATTTTTGAAGGAAATGATTATCCTTTGGATTATGGGTTTGAGTTAGGAGAAGGCATTGATTGAAATTAAGTAGAGAGAGAAAGGAGAGGTGTGAGAGGAGAGTGAAGAGCGTGTTTAAGTGAGAAGAGAGACAGACAGGTGTTGAGGAAAGAGACAGCAAAGGGGAAGAAAATGAAACCCTACTCCAACGACCTCGCTTTACCTTTTCTTTTTTTTTTCTCTCTTTTTTTTATTGGTTAAGTATGTAAATAAATGACTCTTTTTTTACTTTTATTTTTGACCAGAACTCTTTTTTTTTACTTATTTTCTACTTATTTTACTTTTTTTTCCACAATACTTATTTTACTTTCTAATTTTAAAAATAAATTTTGTATTAAAATAATTTTGAAATTTTGTTAGTAAGAGGGGCTCCAATGAATGAACATGCTCTAACACTTAACAAAAAGGTTACTGTGTCAAAAAAAAAATTACTAATGATGGAATAAACAAAATTCCTAATTGTATAAATAATTTGTGTTAATATAATTTTGAAACTTTGTTAGCAAATACTTGAAAAGAAGGTTACTGATTATAGAATAATCAAAATTCCAAATCAATTTTCGTAATATATTTTACAAAATTTGTTACATGTCATTTTTGTTTGGCACCATTACGTGTAATTTATGTTGATCGTTAAATATAGGGAATATAACATGATTATATAATTTTTTTCTTCACATGACTATATTTATGACCTCGTTTTATCCTTTTTTTCTCTTTGTTTTTTTTTCTATCGTATAGACCACAAGCCGATCTATTAGTTCATGTGGGTCACAAATCGGTTTTACTAGCTGAAACATAAATTAAATACAGTTTTTCACTGTTTGGTGGATTTGAATCTTGATATTCTAAAAAAATCAGAGGGTAATATAGGGAATATAACATGATATTCCTATAACATGATTATATAATTTTTTTCTTCACATGATTATATTTATGACCTCGTTTTATCCTTTTTTTCTCTTTGTTTTTTTTTCTATCGTATAGACCACAAGCCGATCTATTAGTTTATGTGGGTCACAAATCGGTTTTACTAGCTGAAACATAAATTAAATACAGTTTTTCACTGTTTGGTGGATTTGAATCTTGATATTCTAAAAAAATCATAGGGTAATAGTTACAGTGAAAACTACTAGACTATTTTGTTCTGTGCAAAATATGCAAAAAAAGATTTGGGTTAAGTATGCAAATAAATGACTCTTCTTTTACTTCTTGTCTCTTTTTTCCACTACTTAATTTTTTTTTTAATTGTATTAATACGATTTTTAAACTTTTTTAGTAACGCTTAAAAGCAAGGTTACTGGTAAAAAAAAGCAAGGTTACTAATTATAGAATAATTAATTTTTAATCCAAATATATATATGTGCAGAAATGGATTTTGAACCCAATAATCAAATATATGTTTAATATGGAGAAGAGACTAACTTTTGATGTCAAGATCATCAAACGGTGGAATTTACAATTCACCGTTATATGTAATTCAAAACGTTATATATATCATTAATAATAATATTTGTTCAAAACGTTATGAACAAATATTAATTAGTTGTTTATTACATGATGTTATATTTTATGATTTTCAATCTTAACGTAAGCACTAGAGTCTAGAGATGAGACTCTAACTAATTTCCTTACTAACTTTTTTACATCCCAACATTAAAACCATTTTCATTTGTTTTATTTAAATTTTTCTTCAAACATTGCTTAATTCTTCAAATATGAAAATAAAAAGAAATAGCATAATCACTATTAGTTTTCTTTATTTTTTCTTCAAATTTTCTTCTTCGGATTTAAAAAAACATTAACAAAATTTTGAAGAAAACAATAGTAAAGTTACTGTCCACTTTTCATTTTAAAAGGATAAAAATGAAAAATTATTAGAAAATTTTTCTTTAAATTAAAAAATTAGAGATGCATTTAATATCATATTATTGGTGTTGATGCTACAGACAAATAAACTTTGGCAAAGAAATGATTGTATATACAAAATCCCAAATCCAAAAAAATTGTGATATTTTGAATACATTAACCGGATTTATCATGTGGTAGGAAACCAACACACGTATGCTTTTAAATAAAATATTCCAAATAATTAAATTGAATTAGATATAAGTTTTTTTTTAAATGAAATAGATATAAATTTCTAATTGTATTTTTTTTTCTTTTATTATTCTTTTTGGATGTCGATTGTGATTAGTGAGTCAACATTAAAATAAGAATCGACTTCTTTAAATGTAATAAACATATAGTAAACAGGAACCAATTGAATCATATCAACATTTAAATAAATATATACATATATGGATAAGTTTTTTAGAAGAAGCTGTCGTCAAGATGTTGCCACGTGGATATAAGATATGAATAGCCAAGATGCTGCCACGTGTAGAGAAGATATGAACTGCCGACAGTGAAGAAAACCAAAGGTGGAGCCCACGTCTTTATCTTAGACCCCACCTCACATCTTTATCTACTATACAGAAGTCCAAGGCCCCACCCAAACCACTCGTATCTTCTAATTTCACGAATAATATCAATTAATACTATATAATATCAACTAATACTATATAATGTTAGTGGTTTTCAACATACGAAGATGTTCTTTATTTATCCTTTTATTTCTACATTTTTTAAATATAACTATATGTTGCTTTATTCGAAATATCCCCATGACAATTGAGCTCTAAAATTCAATAATTTAGAAGATTTTATTTTTAAGCAATAAAGAAGTTCGTATATATTTTTTTCTAGATGATAACTTCTACCTTACTTTATTAAACATCACAAAATTTAGATGAAGACGCTAAATTTGTCAGCAAAAATTTTCTAAATTATATCACTCAATTAACTACTTTTTCTTTAATAAAACGAAAATGATTAGTTTTTTCTTTCAAATATTTCGAAATAGCTTTTATATTATATTATTACAATACACATTTTACGTAAGTGAAACAAATTATATACATTTTACGTCAATTTGTATGCTACCTACAATTTTCTTAGTTTATTTTGAGGTATTGCCTTGTATGTATGTATAAATGTTTTGTGTTTTTACAACAAAAAAAAAAAATCAATAAGAAATCACGAATTTAATAAAGGGGGAATTGCAAAAATGCCGTCATTCAAGTCTTTTTGCAAAAATGTCCTAATCATGCATTTTTTTTGCAAAAAATGCCTTAACATTATACCCAATATTATAAGTGGTATACTCTCATACTTTATGAAAAATTTGGAAAAATGTATTCAATTAGGACATTTTACATAATTTATTTTTAGAAAATTTCCTCATTCAAGCATTTTTTACAAAAATATCATAACAATAGACCTAAAGGTATAATTGGTAAATACTACAAAAAGGCACATTTGTAAAAAAATACTTAAATTAGGACATAGATAATTACCTAAACTTGTCCAAAAATTTAATTTTTTTGTATAAATGTTAGTTTTATAGTTCACGAAGCAAACGTGGTCCATAGATTCGGTAGTTGCGTTTGGTTGGGTTACTCTTTTGAGGAAGTTGTCTTTTTTCATTAAATTTCTTTCTGCTATTTATGTCACGTCGTCTACATGTTAGTGAACATGCCACCTCATCAATAGAACCATTTTCATTAATTGGCTCCTCATAAATATCATTTTATATAAACAATAAACCGTCTAAATACTAAAATAACTATATTTATACATGTAGCTAAATTTTATGTTATTTGTTTAATTAACTCAATTTGAGTTATATTTTTTAAGTTAAAAAAAAACTGGTTAACAAAATTTATTGTTTAAAAAATTCAGGTTTTTTTTTTATCGAAAAGAAAAAATAATTTTGATAGCCAAATTTTTTACATCAAATAAAATATAGATCAAGATTTGGAATAAGGCAATTTATTATATTAATATCATTATATTACTTTTTTTTTCGACCTATCATTATATTACATATGAGTATTCAGAATTAATTAGTTTTATGTTGGTATGACTTATATAGTACAAAATAAAACAAAAGCATTATTATTTGATAGTTTCAATCGAGTTCTAAAAATTATGATTCAAAGAAATCTTAATTTTGTTATTACTTTATCTTATAAAATTAAAAATTCGTGACTTTATAGAGTTCCTCATTTGTTTCTTTTTTTTTATTATTTGTGCGTTTGACAGTTGGTTTAATTATTTGTATATATTGAATACTTGATAACGATTTGTCTATAACCATTGACCAATCACCAATTATTGTTATCAATCAGATTTTTTTTTAATTCAAATAATTGTAACAATTGGGATTGGGACTATAAAACTATGAAGCTAAACATGCAATTAATTTTTCTATTATAAAAATTTAGAATAACCCTATAACATAATATAAATAGTATGAAAATAATTTTTATAAAAATATAAGTGAATCATAATAAATCTATTACACTTAATTATATCCTATAAATATAATAATTAGGAATGAAAAATTGGATAGCACTAACGTTTTTTATTGTTTAGATCAATACCTAGATAAATAATCAATCTTATTGCATAAATTAAAATATAAAATATTTTAAATTAATAAATCCAACGTGATAATTTTCGAAAAATTACCTAAAATGACATAGTTTATAAGGTTTTTGTAAATTTGCTATAATGTGTGAGTGTATATCAATAATATTATTAGATCTAATGTTAATACATTTTTTTTAAAAATGTTTGAATTAAGTCAATTTTTTAAATCTCTCATAATTTTGTATATCAAATTGTGTAATGGTTTGATTAATCAAGTAGAATCGAAAAATAAATTTGATTCGTAACTGAAGACGTGACTCATACGAATATATATTTATTCTTATGGCATGACTTGAAATGAAATGAAAGGCATTATTTAATCATAAAGATCAAGAAAGTTATCATTAATATTATTATTTATTACTATTACTATTAAAAAATTGAATTATTTTGTGGCATCTTCTGTTAGAGTCGATATGCAACGAATCAATCTCATGTAATACTTTTTTTTAGCAATGATAAAAATTAAAAATATGTATATAATTTAATATAATGGCTCGCATCTCTTGTCCTGTAATTCCAAACTTAGATATTTTATACTTAACTTGCCTATGATTGACCAAGCTATCCCATTTTTTCCTCTCCATATATTTAATATTTTATTCCCTGCGAATTTATAAAACTATTTTTATCAACTAAACTAGTTTCATGATCAAATAATTTAATATTCAATATATT
>KE151745.1:0-12651 GCA_000411095.1 Aethionema arabicum | reverse complement strand
TATATATATAAATAGAACATTTGATAATACTTATATATAATAAAATAAATTATTAATCTTTGGACTAAACTTAAAATTATAAAGTCAATTCGTGTCGTCAAAAAATTTAATAATTAAAATTAGAAATTGAATCTCATGTATCAATATCATAGTTTTTTTTACATTTATAGACCACAAGCTGGTTTGGACTACAAGTCGGTTTTATTAGCCGAAAAAAAATTAAATACAACATTCCGTTGTTTGATGGGTTTGAATCCTAGGTATATAACTTGTTCCGGTCAATCATAGTTTTATATATATTAACTATTTATAAAATTTAATTACATTACATACAAAAATCTGGATTTTTATATAGATTTGGTAGGTTCTATTTGGGACTCAGTTATAAACATGTATAACCAATTTATTTCCGTTGTTTATAATATAAATATACTTCTTACATTTTAATAATTTCGAATTTTAGTTTTTTTACTTTTAATTTTTGTGAGATCTTGTAATTAATAGGGAGAAATCCTTTATTCGGATATGTTAGTAAGCCTTTATTTAGAAAATAGGCCTTAAATGGGACTTAAATGGGCTTTAAGTGGGCCAGTGTCTATGGGCCTTTACTCCTTTCTACATTTTTTTTGGGTTTTAATATAATAAGTTAATAACCCTAATACTTAGAGGCTATTGAATAATGAAACATTAATAAATTCATCATTTCGCGTGTTTATTAATTAATTCACATATGTATAGTGAAATATTTAAACACATCTCATATAAGATTTTTCTTATAATTAAAGATATTTAAATGAAATAGTGTCTCCCGTTAGGAAAGCATGTTGGAGGAAATTGAACTGAATAATTACTAGCTTTATTCACTTTTTTATTTTTATTTTTAGTTTATTTATCTTTCGCTTTTTACGTGTGTTAAAAGATGTACCACAAAAGTAAAAGGCATATAATCAAGTATTCACCAAGACTTTTTTTTTTCTTTCGTAAAAAGGTTTTTTTCTAAATAAAATAAAATTTACCAATTTTAAAAATTATCACAGTTATTATTTCTAGAATTGACCAAAAATATGTATGAGGAAATGATATATTGCCAATATATAACTTCTTTTATAATATAACTGTTTTATTAAATATTAAAAGGATTATTGATGTATTTAAATTAGTATGACGAATTTTTATTAATTCTATAATAGTTAAATAATTATGGATATTAATATATATTTTTTTCATATTAAAGTTTGTTAGATCCCCACCAAATAGAATAAATATTGTTCTAATTTTTTGAGGATTGGTTATAACACTGCAGAGATATTAACCAAATATAAAAACTTTATTATATATTCTACTATGGCCTACCATCATCGATATGATTCCACTACTAGATCTTAAAAGTGCATGCTCATATTTATTTATATATTTTTATCCTCAAACAAAAAAATGTCAGTTAATTTTATCTCATTTATAAGAAAATAAAATAATATAAATCTCATTATTCCCCATTCTTCACACTTTTATTTAAATCTTTTTTAATCTTTTCAAATAAAGCTTATATCAATTATACAAAGAAATGTAGACTGCTATTTCAACTTTTTTAATATTATATTAAAAAGATTGAATGCGTAGATCCTTAACAAAATGTAATAGTACTTAATATTTTTTTTAAAATAAATTCCTAATGTATTGCAATTAGCATTATATGGCTTTAATACATTTTAATAATAAAACCAAACATTAATAAAAGCGATTAACGCTAAATATAGTTACTAAAATTTAATTTATAAAAAATGTTTTAGTAAATTATTTTGTACGAAAAAATTATGAATATCAATTAAAATATTTCCTTTATGTTATAGAAAAATTAATTTTAATTTTTGTGCACGTATATAAATAACCAACTTAAACATATTCTATATTTCTTTCCAATTACAACTAATTAAAGACTTTTTTTAACAAAATTAAAACTATATCACATAGGAGTATATTTGTTAAGAAAATATATTTAAACATCAATTTATGAAATTAAAATCAAACCAATAACATTCATTTTCTTAAGCAAAAATTATATAATAAAACTAACTAGCTATTATTACAATTATCGATTTTTAATTAAAATTTTTTTATCAGTATATGCACTAATTACAATTTAAAATTGGGGTTTCACCGTTTAGTAGTGCATCCCTATATTTTCGAGTTCCAATACATAGGAATCTGATTATATATGAAATATATAAATAAATCTTGAAGCTTCCATAATATCAAGTGGAATGTATTATTTAATCACAAAAGTGGAATGTATTATTAAATTACTATATAGTATTAAAAATAAAAATAAAAATAAATAAAATGCATTTAATGGTAGTAGGTATGAGACATGATAAACCGGGCCACTCTTATTTCAATGCAACTTTTTTTTTTCTAGCACATTGCATTTGACTCTTTCTTGGACTTCACATTTTCCTCTAATATTTTAATTATGACTATAATTCACCTTATAATATACACTTTTTATTATTGTTATAATCGTTAAATTGAGATTATAATGTACACATTAACAATTAATTTACACATTTCAAAGGGATCCTAATAAAAAAAACCATCAATTAAATACTCCATTTAATAAAAAATGATTCTTGTGAAATTTATATGAGTAAAGTTTTTTTTATCAATTTTTTGTTGTTGTTAATTTCTAGGTTTTACACAAAGTATGATCATTATAAAGTTTTTTAATAAGAAAATGCCAATATATAATTTTAAGATATCTTTTCTTTTTCCCAAAGCTAATTCATACTTAATTAGGTTATGCAACTATAACATAATTACTATCATATTAAATATAGACATATTACTATATTAGTAATCCAATATTTTCTTGTAAATCGTAAAGACTGATTTTGAAATTTTATTACATATATAATATAAAATGTTTGATATTCGCATAAATCATCTAATATTATCTACAATTACAACTAAGTAATAAACATTATATTTATCATGAATATCTATCACGAGATCGTGGGGCATATACTAGTACTACTATTTCTAATGAAAAACTATACAACCAACTAAAATTAATAACAAATTGATCATTTGTGTCTAATATCTTAATTATAATAAAATATATTCGTTTAGAACATTTTATGGAAGAGAACTTGCAAAGATGTAATCTAATTACACTTTCCACATAATAATATTATTTGAATTATGTTTACAGACTTTTAAATGATAAAAAACGGTTCAATTTTTGGATTGGGAGGAAATTGACACAATTTATTGTAGACATTTATTCGTTATGATCTTTGATCCGAGGAGAATGTATAGATCATAATGTCTAGAACTTTTGCGATTTCTTAAAAAAAAAAACTATTTTATGAAATTGCCAAACATAAGTGAATTATTAACTTGGAATCTAATACATTTTTCTATACATATTAATTTATACATGCCCAATTTATAATGTAAGGAACAATCTTATTTTCTTACTGTTTAAATTAAATAAGTAGTTAGCATAAAAATATTTTAAGAATTTAACAATATGTACCTTTAATTCAAGATTTATTGTTATTTTCTGTAACAATTGAGTGATTTTCACATAATCTTTTATATTAACAAAGACATATGTTTTGTTTGGCATTGAGTCTTATGTATAGACATATTATAGGTTGTATTCAACTATGGAAAATAAATTAATGTTAAGTTTGTATATAATAAATTATATTTTGAAAATTATAAAACGTTTTTTTTTTGCTAGATTTGAAATTTGAAACTTGTCTCTATTTGTTATTGTCATAGGTATACAATAATTTTTTTCTAAGAAAATGTTTAAAATGAGAAATATTTTTAAGTCTTCAAAAGTATTAATTTTTTTCAAATTAAAACATTGTTTATAATTGTTATTAAAGATTGAATTCAAAATTGTATAATTAGCACAAATTTTAGTTTGGACTATGAAAAAACATATATGATCATGTTGCTTCATACGAGATTTTCTTAAACCCTTTCATTCATGTATTTGACAAATATAATAGCTTTTGTTACAACTGATACTGTACTATGATTTAATTACACTATTTAATTACTTTACATAAATAATAAAACGATATGAATTTTAAGGGTCCTTACAAATATTTTGAAATTTAATAAAACCATAGAATTATTAAAAGATGGATGGTAATTATTTTTTATATATATGTGAAAGGGTTGATTGCAAACAAAAAACTCTAGGGTTTAGTGTTTTCACTATTAAACCCTCAATTTTGTAAAGGTGTAAAAAATTTTAACATTTATATTTTCTGTAAATTAAATTATTTCATTAAAATTATAAACGGGTTTTAAAACCGTACTAAAACGACTATATTTTGATAAAAACATAAGAAAAAACACTTTAAATACATCTAATTACCTATTCAAAATTCTAAAATTCAACAAAAAAAAATTAAAACATAACAAAGATAAAAAAAAATTGTATTTGATTTTTTTAGTTTTTAAGTTAATTTAATTATTTTATAAAGCTTTTAAATTTAAGTTTATACTTGTAATTTATTTTTAATACAATTAAATTATAAAAATAATCAAATTACATATGAACTTTATTTTATGATAATTTTAGCTCCGTGTATGAGAATGAGAGAGAGAATAATCTAACATGATAGCTGATAAAAAGTAAGAATAAAATAATATTATAATTCGGATTGCATTTGACTAAACTTTTTTTCTTTTATTAGTCAAATGAAGGGCATAGTGTAATTAAACCATTATTTTAATTAACTATAAATCATAAATTAAGTACCTACTTCTATGTCTGCTACTCCCTAATTAGTACTAATAGGAAGACTCGACACTTAATTAGACAAGGGTTATTATCACTGTCTTTTTTTAATTAGTCGAACATGTACTTTTATTTATTTATTTAATTAATAAATTAACGCTAATCATTGTTAATGTCTTCATTATTATTTTTGTTGACAACTTTTAAAACTATTTATTTTAATTATTATTTGTCAATATGTTTTGCTTGATTAAGGGAGTAAAGGGGCCCATTTGTTTATTATAAGAAGAAAAAAAAATTAATTAATTTAGCTTTCATATTCTTGTCTCTTGTCATGATATAATACTCTAACGAGGTTACAAACAAAATCTTTGTTGTTTAATGTTGTCTCTACAAGTTTACAACTCCACTTCATGTCTTTCACCTCAAGTTTACTTCTAATTACATTAATTAAATACTTCGTGCCTAAATTTTTTGGGTTGAATGCAAAAAAAACTCTCGGGTTTGCCGTTTTCACGTATTTAACCCCCACTTTTGAAACGGTGTAAATAAACCCCTAACCTTTCAAAATTATGCAAAAAAACCCCTACCATGACAGCAGTAAACGGCGAACAAAACGTTGTCGTTTTGTTTCCGTAAAACGACTGCGTTTTGCCTTAAATCGATGAAACCCAACCCAAAAACCCGGTTTCACGTATTTAAACCAAAGCCCGACCAAAAAACCCACTCCAAACCGAAATTAAAAAAAGAAACCCGATAGCTCAAAATTCAATCCCAATTTCAGTCCCAAATCTAACCCTAAAAAACCTCTCTCAAATCAGCGATGCAATCGAAGTTTCGTAGTCTTTAGTCGCCGACGTACCCTTGAGTCAGTCACCGGAAAGGCGGCTCCGTCGTCGGACGACTGGTATTTCGCTGATTTCTGGAATCGAGAAGCTACATCACTTTGGTTGTAATTCTCTCACAAAATCGAAGAAGAATGAGTTTGTAAGTGGACTTATGTTATCGTAAATTGTATAAGTGAGTTTATCTCTTCGTATATTCATCTATAAGTGAGTTTATGTCTTTGTATATTCTATTGTTCTTATTTTATATTATTTTTCCTTGGATAACGTTATATACTGTTGAAATCCAATAGAATAATAGTTTATAGAATAGTTTTAAGTGAGAATTTGTATTATAATAATAGTTTGTAGTGATTTAAAGGAAAAGTTAGAATCTATGGTAGACATTTGACTTTAATTTTTTTTATGGGATCACTATATTTTATAGTAACTTCTCTGTAACTTTCGGACTTCAATTTTTTATAGGACATTTAACTTCAAACTCCATGTTGGTGGATACTGGAGAGCTGATGACACTTATGAAGGAGGAGAAACATGTTTTGAACAGATTGAATGTGACGTATTGAAGATGTCACACCTTCAAGATATGGTGATTGCGAAAGGATATACTTCTAATATGGATATGTTTTCCTTCTTTCCGTCTGGAGTAGAAGGTGAAGGTAAAAAAGATTTGGCAAGTGATGATGATATTGTGGAAATGATAGAGAGTATCCATGGTGTGGGGTTTATGGATATATATGTGGTGAGAAGTAGTGATCCGAATTTAGAGGGCCATAGGACTGAGAACATACAAGAATCATCTGATGATGAAGAAGAAGAGGTCCTTGTGGATGATGAAGAAATAGGTGAGATGTACTATGGTGTAGAAAATGACGAGATTGGTGAAGAAGAAATGCAGTTTGAGATTGGGCAGAAGTTTGAGACTAAAGATAGATTCAAGAAAGTTGTTGAAGCATATGCAATTAAAGAGAAGCGTAATATTGGTTTTACTAAATCTGAAAAGATGAAAGTTTCTGCAATTTGTTTGGAAGAAGAATGTAACTGGTGTATATATGCTTCTGTGAACAGCGTTTCAAATGGGAGGTTTGAGGTGCGAAGATATGAGAAGAATCACGCATGTGCTCCAAGCGGTAAAGTGAAGTTGTATACAGCTCGAAAAATTGCTTCTACCTTTCTTAAAGAATTTAGGACGTGTCCTTTAAAGGGTAGAGTAATCAAAGATAGATTAGAAGCTGATTGCATAAGAATGTCGAAAGATAAGTGCCAAAGGGCACGGGAGATTTGTCGAGAACAGATTGATGAAGAAAATTCCCTGCATTTCTCTAGGTTATACGATTACTGCATTGAGTTACAAGAGAGCAATCCTGGATCGACTGTTTTCGTTGAGACTTTGGATAAGGTTTTCAATAGATTTGATGCTTGTTTCTATGCTCAAAAACATGGTTGGAAGCTTGCGTGTCGACGAATCATACATCTAGATGGAGCACATCTGAAAGGCACAATGAGAGGACAAATTTTAAGTGCTATTGGTAGAGATGCAAACGATAGCATGTACCCAATTGCGTGGGCAATTGTAGAAGTGGAGAATAAGGAAAATTGGCAGTGGTTTCTTGAGCATTTGACATCTGATTTAGAGGTCGGGACCGGAAATGGGCTAACCTTGGTATCTGACCAGCAAAAAGGATTGATAGGAGCCATCGAATTAGTTTGTCCACTCGTGGAACACAGGATGTGCGCAAGGCATATTTGGGCTAACTTTAGGAAAAAACACGGTGAATCTCCACTCCTACATTCTGCATTTTGGAGAATTGCGTGGGCATATAACCTCCGTGAATTTGAACTAGCCCTTGAAGATCTTCAAATTCTGCGACCGGACGCCCATGACGACGTTCAAAAGTATGCAATTCATTGGTCAAGGTATGTTATATGACTGGTCAAGGTATGGTTATATTACTGTTTTTATGGTTATATGGCTGGTTTTATAACTGTTTTTCTTGTGTGCAGGGCTTTTTTTGATGAATATACTAAATCTGATGTCGTGGAGAACAATATGAGTGAGTCGTTCAACAGTGTTATAACCGACGAACGATATAAGCACGTGTGGATCTTGCTAGAGTTTATACGTCGATACGTCATGTCTTCCAACAAGACTAAACTCGAGGAGATTGAAAAGTATACCGGGCAATTAACTCCTCGGATAACAGCACAACTTGAAATCCAGAAACGCCTATCCTATGATTGTAAACCATGCAGTTCAGGGAGAGGAAAATATGAGATTGACCATCTTCTCAAGAAATATCACGTGAAGATAAGGGGTGACAAATCTTGCACTTGCAGACAGTTTGCAGTGAGTGGAATACCTTGTGCACATATGATTAGAGCCCTCTATGAGGACGACAAGACCATTAAACCTGAGACACTTGTCTCCAGCTGGTTTTTCACATCACGGTGGAAAGAATGCTATGAAGAATGTATTAATCCTATTAATGGGATTAATATGTGGAGAAGACATCGAAATATCATTGTTTTACCTCCACCAGATAGGTGTCCTAGGGGAGGACAAGCAAAACATAGGCGTAAGGTTGAACCTTGGGAGAAACAATCTAAAGGCAAGATTATTGAAATGGTAAATACTTTTGTTTTCTGCAGAGATGTAAAAAAACCCAATTTTTTTACAAATCTTCATTTTCTGAATTTTTCATTTCTAAATGCTTTTGTTTTCTGCAGAGATGTAAAAAATGTCATAAGACAGGACACAATGTTAGGAGTTGTAAAAATGATGTGCCATGTTCTTCATCAGCTGAACCGGCCAAAAAAAGAGGTCGTCCTAGAAAGAATGTTCACACAACAACACAAGAACAAGTCGAACAACCTCACGTGGTATCACAACCTATGTTTTATAGTCAACCAATTATAGGGGAGGTGATGTTAAAAGTGCACAAACAAACACTAACTAACGAGGTTGCTGTCTTTTGTTTAACATTTACTGAATATAATTTTGTCTTATGTAGGATTCTCATGGACTATTTCATAGTCCCTTGACAGGTGACGATTACCTATGCATAGGACGGAGAGTCATAGACACAAGCTCTAACGAGGTCATACCATCCACCATGTTTCGTCAACACGAGCGTAACAAGATGACTATTCGAAGGAAGCCGTAAGTTAGGGTGAACCATCACTTTGGTTGTTTTAATGGTGTATGTGAACCATTACTTTTGGTTGTTTTAATGGTGTAAGTGAACCATTGTTGTAGGTTGTGTCAATGGTATATGTACACCATTACTTTTGATTGTTTTTGGTACTTTGAATGATTTATGACTATTTTATGGCTATTGTAATGGTTCGAGAATGATTTAGAAATAAATCTTAAACTCATATAAAGTCTCAAACTTTCAGTAAGATAAAATACAAACTTCTAAAGATTTTTAAGACCATGGTAATACATGTAAATGAATCCAATAAGTACCAAACAAAATACACCTTGTTTCATCCTTTCTTTCATGCTTGATACTTCAACTTCAAGTCCTTGTAGTTTTTTAAACAACTTCTCTTCACTATCTATTTTTTTATCCATGTTAATGATAAGACTTTCTTGTCTTTCCGCCAAAACCTCAAGTTCTTCCAATATCGCGTCGTCAACCCATTTAAATATATGACCGGTTATAACCTGAAATTAAGCAAATAATCTTATTACTATAGATATGAAAACAAAGTTACATTATCATAAAGAGAACATGATTCAAAGACCATTTCAACCTTGTTTATTGCACTACATCTATAAAATTTGCGTCCCGGATTTTTTTCAGTGTGCGATGTTAGTATCACCGTTGGTTCTCCACATCGACATTGTCTTCGAATACCTCTAACTGAATTAGAAGTAGAACTCGATGACATGTAGCTCATTTCCTAAACAACAATAAATCACTTAATTTAATTATAATCCCAATCTCATCAGTAACATTGTCAATTTTGTATTTTTATAGGTCAATTTTGCATTTCTATAAATCTGACCATTCTTTGTTAAAATCATCTTTCAAATCCTTACAATTTGAACAGGGAGAGGATAAAACAACTTTCAGTAGACCAAAGATTTTATTAAAATTATAAAAATATTAAACAGAAATGAAATCCCTAAATATGAAAACCTTTTAACCCTAAATTTGAAAACCTTAAAATAACTCACCTGGGTTTTCGAAGATAAGGTAGTAAGAGGAGTAAAATGACGCCCAAAGAGAGAGCTTCAACTCTTATATGTGAAAGAGAAAAATGGAGTAAAATGCGCCCAAGGAGAGAGCTTCAGCTTGAGATGTGAAGACGAGAGAGTTAAGTTCTTTTTTGTTTAAATTCGGGTCTCCTAGTGTTTTGGGTCGGATATTGGTTTATATGGGTCTGGTTTCAGGTATAAATCGGTTTAGGGATTTAGGGTTGACTTAAGGTAAAACGCAGTCGTTTTACGGAAACAAAACGACAACGTTTTGTTCGCCGTTTACTGCTGTCACGGTAGGGGTTTTTTTGCATAATTTTGAAAGGTTAGGGGTTTATTTACACCGTTTCAAAAGTGGGGGTTAAATACGTGAAAACGGCAAATCCGAGGGTTTTTTTTGCATTCACCCCAAATTTTTTTATAATGGTATATATATATTTATATATATTAATTTTTTTTTGTAAATCGTATATATATTAAATTTAAATTGCGTTGAAATCGAATCTTATATATTTTCATAGTATATCATATATTAAGCAGTCACTGTTTTACTCAATAGATGTCATATTTTTTCTAAAAATTATAAATATTCAGTCTACGTTTGATTATCTAGGAGAAAATTTTTAAAATACACTAATAGTTTGATATGTGTTTTACAAAAAAAAATACACTTTAGTACTTTTGCAAAAATAAATATTTTTATTATTAGATTTTAGGATTTTATGATTAAATTTGAGGGTTTATTGATTATATTTAGTGTTTATTAATTAAATTTTAGGGTTTAGCGGTCAAAGTATTATAATAGCTCAATTTTAAGTTAATTTGGTCGATCGATATGCATGCATACAAATGTTTTTTTTAATACACGTAAATTAATGTATTTTTGTAACAAACCTTCAAATTTGCAATTGACCCATTATTTATTGATGAGATTTAAGATATAACTATATTGTTTATCATAACATTAACAAGGTTTGAACTAGATATATAATTAAATAAATTAAAATATTTTATGGTTTCGGAAAAGAATAAAATAATGTATAAAATCAAATGTAGTTTTGTTTTATGGAGGTTTTATTTTCTATAATATGAAATTTACAAGATAAGTTTGTGTGTATATATATATATATATTTATATATATAACTTTTATATAAAATAAATAAATGAACAAAGGAAGTAGAAGTAGTACGGAGTCTTATATATAAAACTCTTTAAAACCAATACTTTAATAAAAGTTGGATACTCATGAGTCATAAAATGTACGAAATTTGGACCAAATATTGGAATCAATTATAATTAAAGATTATGGTTATCTAATTTATTATATAGTTTAGTCACAAGTTGTCGAGAATCGTTAAATAAAGAAATACTAATGTTTCTTTTTCTTTAGGTTTTTTTAATTATTTTTTGAAATTTCCTTTTGCACAAAAGAGGGGTCAATATGTTCTAATTAAAGAAAACATCCTTAAAAGAGAAAAAAATGTTTCATTTAAGGTATCTTTCTTTCTTTATTTTTTTATTTTTCAAAAATCTCCTGAACAATTTTTTGTTCATGATTATGTTATAGCAATTTGCAGCTTTATCATTTTATTATATATATATATATATGTAATCAATTTTTTTTTTTGTAGATGACTACTTTGCATGCTTGCTTTATAATTATTTAAAACGATTGATGCTAGTGTTCGATTATTTTGAAATAAAGTGAATTAATTAATTAATTTTATAGAATAAATGATGTAGTATCAAAGCAAACCATATTGCATGTATCATGTATGTATGATGTGTAAAATATGGTTGTGTATTAATCACTATAAATCAAATTTATTAATCACTATTCCGATAGTTTTTTATTTTATTAATTTGAATTTTTGCTTCATTTTTATTGGACGGCTATTTTTTATCAATGCCACGGGCCCAAGATACAAATATATATACAGAAATAAAGTTTATCAAATAATTATTGTTGATTTGCTTCCCGAATTTTCTGATTAAATCTCATTCTTCACCTCAAAATATTGTCTAAAATATTTATTCATTTGCTCATCGTGTATAAATGTAAAAAAAAATACGTGGATAATAAAATATATGAACATATATATACACACCTTTGAAGTTACTAACAGTATACATATTTTGTTATATATAATATTATAATTTTAACTTAATTTCATGTGTTATACGATGAAATGCTATATATATAATTTGTTATTATATTTTGTTATTAAGTGGATCATACCAAAAAGCTTATTATAATTTGTTTGTATAATTAATATAATATGTTGTCTAGAGTAGTTATTTTTCATAAATAGTTGTGAATATATATAATAAGTTGGTTGTTAAGAAAATACCAAAGCAAGAGATGGGCATAAGATATGAAGATAAATTGTACCCACTTAGATTTTATTTATATAATTAATAATATATCTATATATATATAATATGTATATATTGATTGAATTAGCTTATAGGCATAAAAAATGAATATATTCAATTTCAAAAAGGTGGAGTGGGCTTATATATGATTTTATATAAAGCATGGATGTGTCTACTCATTATATCTTTAATTTTTAAAGTATCTTTTTTAATGTTTTAGCATTCATATAATGGATGATGAATAATATATAACATATACATACTTTATATTTTTGAGTATTTACATATATGATATATCATTACTAGTTATTTACAGAATGCACTTTGTTTTTTATGCAAATTTATCAGTAAGACCGAGTTCTAACTAGTTTTGATTGACATATATAACCACTAATAACCAAATATATATATACATATATATATATAAATATATATATATATATATGTATATATAAGTGCA
>KE151742.1:710951-735153 GCA_000411095.1 Aethionema arabicum | reverse complement strand
CGTGACTGTCTTAGATTCCACATAAGTTTCACCAGGCCATTTAAAGCGTTTTGTAGCAAGCATTTAAACATATATATGCTATTATGGTATGGAGGTCGAAATTAATCAAAACAACTTTTTTATTTTATGCAGCATGGCAAGATCTTACATAACATACCCCTCGGTCATATAAAAGTTATATCTTATTTCACAATCTAGACTGCAATCGAAGCCCAAGAAATCTAGGGAACATACTCAGTCTTTGAAGTGAGTTCGAACTGAATTTGAAGGGTCAATCTATCTCCTTTCAGGTAACCTTTGGTAGTGTTGTTGAGATCCCCAAGCGTGACGAATCGTTGGAACCCCAAGGACGAGAGATCTCTCGTGTACCACTTCCCCACTGCACAAAAACAACAACAACAACAACAACAAGGAGATTATTATATTACATTTTGAGTCAAATCAGTCCAACCCCTAATGTTCTTACGCTGTTTTTGGATGTTCTTGGAGGGATCAGTGCTGAGGACTCTGATGTTGGCTTTGGCGTAAACCTTCTGATTCACTGGGAGGCTTTGTGTGCCTGATAGCTCCAGGTATACCGATAAGTTTTTCTGCCATCCATCCCCATCTCCGTTTGGTGCAATTCTAATTTTCCTACAAAATTCAACCCTCTTTAGAGCCTAATCCATCACCAGAAACCTTTTCAATATGTGATACCTACCAGTTACTTCCAGCAACAGAAAATTCATCTGAGTAGAGGAACTTGGACTTGTCCAATTGGGAGAATTGCAAGATCCTCCATTTGAACATGTTGTTTTCTGGATTTTCGGAAGTCATGGCAACGTTGTAAATTTGGGAGCTGATGAAACGGGGAGAAAGGAGATTTAGTCAATGCAGAGAAGATACATAGAAGAAGAGGCAGATAAATAGAGTTTTTTTTTTCCCTACTTGTTTATGACGATCGTGCCAAGTAATTTCTCCCCTCTTTTTGCTTTAAAAATATTGACTTTCTTTAGTTTTCATACCTAACGTGTATTGTTTTAACTAATCCGAAATTTCTTCCTTAAACTAAACGAGAGTAGAGATGTGAATAATAAGCATAATTAATTAACAAATTCGTTGGCATTGGCAATAAATAATATACAGCATGATTGCATTGACTTTTTGGTTTGTTTTTTTCTATTGAAAATTGGAAGCAGCTTTGGGAGTATTATTGTAGCTTTGGAAACGGTGTGTAGAGTAGAGGCCATGTGTAGTGATTTTGGATCTGGAATGCTATGATCTGGTAAATGAAACTTTGTGTTGCTGCTACTTTATGTTCACTTTTTCGTCGGATCATGATCCACTAATCTCTTCTCATTTTGTTGTTTCAATGATTTTTATAGTCCTATAAACTCCTGTTTTGTAGTGTTTTTTTTTTTGTTTATTCTATCTTCTCTTCTATTTCAAACTCTATCACGGTGTATTTCAAACTATAACCCACAAAAATATAAAAATTTTGATTTTTCAAAAATAAATCATTTTCATGGGTTATAACCCAAAAAAATATAAAAAATTTGATTTTTTCAAAAAAAATTATTCTCTTGGGCTAGAACCCACAAAAATATAAAAAATTTTGATTTTTCCAAAAAAAATCATTTTCATGGGCTATAGCCTACAAAAGTATACAAATTTTTATTTTTCAAAAAAAATAGTAATCGTGGACAATAATCCACAAAAATATAAAACATTTTATTTTTTCAGGAAAAAAAATCATAATCGTAGGCTATATAAAACCAACAAAAATATAAAAATTTTAATTTTTCAAAAAAAATTATAATCGTGGGCTACAAAAATATAAAAATTTTCATTTTTAAAAAACAAATCATTATCGTGGGCTAAACCCACAAAAATATAAAAAAAAAAATTTTTTCAAAAAACATCATTCTCGTGGGCTATATAACTCACAAAACTTTAAAAATTTTCATTTTCGCAAAAAAAATCATAATTGTGGGTTATAACCCACAACAATATAAAAATTAAAAAAACATTCTCGTGGGCTATAAGCCACAAAAATATAAAAATTTTTATTTTTCCAAAAAAATCATAATCACAAAAATACAAAAATTTTCATTTTTCGAAAAAAAAATCATAATCATGGACTATACCCACAAAGATATAAAAATTGAAAAAATCATTCTCGTGGGATATAACCCACAAAAAATTAAAAATTTTCATTTTTCAAGAACATGATGAGTTTAGTTTCTCTCTCCCAATATAGAGTGATACTGAGTTTAGTTTCTCTCTCCCGCGCCCTATCCACTAGGATACACCTACCTGCTCAGTTGAGGACTCCCATGGAATGGAAAAGTGCTCCGGCCTGTAGTAGAGGTGATGAAGCATAGAGAAGTTTTGAAGAGAGCAGCTTTGTAAGAGACCAAATTTTATTAGTTTCTATATCCTCCACATTCTACTTTTCTATGGTTAATGCCAAAACGTCTTATATATTCTTCTATGCTTGTTTTCTTCCATGAGTTTCCCCTACAGCTAAATCTTGCAATCTACCCGAGGCTTGGAATTTAGCCCAATGGAAGGAAGGAAGGAAGGGGCAGGCTTAATTCTTGGAGAAGAAAGTGTTCGTTACAGAAGTCGTCAGCTGCATATTTTGTTGTGGTAAGTCTGTTGAAACCTGAATTTTATGGACCTTAGACTGTGGATGGCTCAGACGTGACTGTCTTAGATTCCACATAAGTTTCACCAGGCCATTTAAAGCGTTTTGTTTTGTAGCATGCATTTAAACATATATATGCTATTATGGTCTGGAGGTCGAAATTAATCAAAACACCTTTTTAATTTTATGCAGCATGGCAAGATCTTACATAACATACCCCTCGATCGGTCATATAAAAGTTATATCTTATTTCACAATCTAGACTCCAATTGAAGCCAAGAAATCTAGGGAACATACTCAGTCTTTGAAATGAGGTCGAACTGAATTTGAAGGGTCAATCTATTTCCTTTCAGGTAACCTTTGGTAGTGTTGTTGAGATCCCCAAGCGTGACGAATCGTTGGAACCCCAAGGACGAGACATCTCTCGTGTACCACTTCGCCACTGCACAAAAACAACAACAACAACGAGATTGTTATATTACATTTTGAGTCAAATCAGTCCAACCGCAATGTTCTTACGCTGTTTTTGGATGTTCTTGGAGGGATCAGAGCTGAGGACTCTGATGTTAGCTTTAGCGTAAACCTTCTGGTTCACTCGGAGGCGTTGTGTGCCTGATAGCTCCAGGTATACCGATAAGTTTTTCTGCCATCCATCCCCATCTCCGTTTGGTGCAATTTTAATTTTCCTGCAAAATTCAACCCTCTTTAGAACCTAATCCATCACCAGACAGACCCCTTTTCAATATGTGATACGTTACCAGTTACTTCCAGCAACAGAAAATTCATCTGAGTAGAGGAACTTGGACTTGTCCAATTGGGAGAATTGCAAGATCCCCCATTTGAACGTGTTGTTATCTGGATTTTCGAAGAAAGAGAGTTTCTCCGAGTTGAGATAGGGTTTCAGGACAACAACCTCCACTCCAAACTGGCACTTGTCTCCCACCAGATAACCATTGTTTTGATTCTTGAAGGTCGTTAGTTGTATCAGTTTCCCCAAACCCCACTCTGTTTTTGCTGCATTGAATTTCTGCACTTCCGTCTCTGCACACAAACATTCCAGTGGTGATTGAAGGCCATAAATAGAAGAGGAAAAAAGTGGAAAGCTTTAATTAAATCTTTGGTGTTGTGGAGTCTCACCCTCTACCACCAAGTACTTGTTCTGGGGCTTAACTTGGATGAAGAATTTGATTTGTGTGTTAAACTCCCAGCCTTGAGACAAGGAGCTTGTGTCGGAGAGTTTCAAATAGAGAGAGATATGATCTGCTCCGTTGTCTTTACTGTTACCACTTGGGTACAATATCAATGTCCTGTCCCCATCACACACACACAAACAAGAAAAATGATGTGGATATATCTCCAAAGCATGATTTATAATAGATGTAAAGAGATGTTTGAAGTTACCAATTGTAACCGCCTGCCTGAAAGACATCACTTTGGAAGGTCTCAGCACCAGTGCTGACCAGTTTGGAATAGGAGTCAAGGTTGAGAGCGTAAGTGGAAGGAGGAGGAGATCTGAAAGTCATGGCGACGTTGTAAATTTGGGAGCTGATGAAATGGTGAGGAAGGAGATTTTAGGTCAATGCAGAGAAGATACATAGAAGAAGAGGCAGATAAATAGAGTTTTTCTCTACTTGTTTATGACGATGGTGCCAAGTAAGTTCTCCCCTTTTCTTGCTTTAAAATATGAGACCTTAAAATATTGACTTTCTTTTGTTTTCACACCTAACGTGTATTGTTTAAACTAATCCGAGTTTCTTCCTTAAAGTAAAGGAGAGTATAGAGAGGAATAATAAGCATAATTAACAAATTTGTTGGCAATAATATACACCATGACTGCATTGACTTTTTGGTTTGTTTTTTTCTATTGAAAATTGGAAGCAGCTTTGGAAACGGTTTGTAGAGTTGAGGCCATGTGTAGTGATTTTGGATCTGGAATGCGATAATCTGGTAAATGAAACGTTGTGTTGCTGCTAGTTTTCTTCACTTTTTGGTCGGATCATGATCCATTAATCTGTTCTCATTTTGTTGTTTCAATGAATTTTCTACTCCTGTTTTGTAGTTTTTTTTTTTTGTTTCCTCTATCTTCTCTTGTATTTCAAACTCTATCACGGTGACATTGGTTTGCACCATACATTTCTCTTTTTCTATCTTACGACATTTTCTATCAATAGTACATTTAGTTAGTATCGTAATCTCGAATAATCCCTTCTCTGTTTATTGTTTCAATAATTGATACTATCTCCAATAACTCTGTCAGTTCCACGAAAATTTAAAAGTTTTCATTTTAAAAAAAGAATTTATAACTGTGGGCTAGCCCACAAAAATATGAAAAATTCCATTTTTCAAAAAGAAATCATAATTGGGGGTTATAAACCCACCAAAATTTTGTAAAATTTCATTTTACCAAAAAAAATGGTTATATAACTCACAAAAATTAAAAAAATTTCATATTTCTAAAAAAATCATAATTGTAGATTATAGCCTACCAAAATCTAAAAAATTTTCTTTTAAAAAATTCATAATCGTGGACTATAACCCACAAAAGTATAAAATTTTCCACTTTTCAAAAAATGATAATCGTGGGTTATAACCCGCCAAACATTTATAAAATTACATTTTGTCAAAAAAATCATAATCGTGAGTTATAACTCACAAAAATTTAAAACAATTTCATCTTTCAAAAAAAATCATAATTGTAGGTTATAACCCACCAAAATTTAAAAGTTTTCATTCTAAAATAAAAATTCATAATCGTGTTATAACCCACAAAAATATAAAAATTTCCATTTTTCAAAAATAATCATTAATCGTAGGTTATAACCCACAAAAAATTTATAAAATTTTAATTTTCCAAAAAAATCATAATCAAAGTCATAACTCACAAAAAACTTCATTTTCTCAAAAAAATAATAACAGTGGGCTATATATCACTCAGCAAAATTTCAAAATTTTCATTTTAAAAAAAAATCATAACTGTGGGTTATATAACCCACAAAAATATAAAAATTTCCATTTTTCGAAGAAAAATCATAACCGTGGGATATATAACCCACAAAAATATAAAAATTTCTATTTCTCGAAAAAAAATTAGAATCGTGGGTTATAACCTACAAACATATAAAAATTTCCATTTTTCAAAAAAAAATCATAACCGTGGGTTATAACCCACCAAAAATTTAAAAAATTAAATTTTTCAAAAAAAATCATAATTGTGGGTTATATAACTCACAAAAATTTAAAATTTTTTAATTTTTCAAAAAAATCATAATCTTGGGATATAACCCACAAAAATTTAAAAATTTACCTTTAAAAAAATCATAATTGTGGGCTATGAAAAAAAAAAAATTTAAAATTTTATTTTTCCAAAAAATACCATAATCGTTAGTTATAACCCACAAAAATTTAAAAATTTTCATTTCTCATAGATAAATTATAATCCTGGACCATAACCTACAAAAATTTTAAAAATCTTCATTTTTTCAAAAAAAATCATAATCGTGAGTTATAACTCACAAAAATTTTAAAAAATTTTCATTTTTCTAAAAAAATAATAATCGTAGGTACCTACAAAACATAAAAATTTTCATTTAAAAAAATCATAATTGTGGGTTTTTACCCACAAAAATATAAAAATTTCCTTATTTTCCAAAAAAATCATAATCGTAAGTTTTAACCCACAATATTATAAAAAAAAAATAGTTAAGAATTTTCATTTTCCAAAAAAATCGTAATCGTAGGTTATTACACCCAAACTTTAAAATAATCAAATTTTTAGAATAAAAAAACTATTGTAGATTATATCCTACAAAACTTTAATATAACCAAATTAAAAAACTGCGTAAAAATAGATTATAACCTACGAAATTTTCTAAATAACCTATTTTTGGAAAAAAATAATTATTTAATTTGTATAATAACCCGCAAAGTAACTACTTTTTCAAACAAAAAATACATAATCATAAATTATAAACTAAAAAGTTAAAATATATAATGATAAATTATACAGCCCTCCAAAATTTAAAAATAACTTATTTTTTTATGGGGACTCATTTTATACATTAATTATAGTTATTAGATTATCGTCCAAAAATATTGATAAAAACAAAATTTAAAACTTGCTGATACTATGGCCTTGATTGGGAAGGCTTTTAGTGGAGCTTAAAACTCTTTAAAATCCAATCACGTTTGACTGACAGAGCGGCCTAAAAGCTCCTCACCTCTAAGCTCTCGGTCGGAGCTTTTTGAGAGCTTTAAGCTCCTTAAGTTATAAAAAGACTTAATTATCCTCATATATTTAACTAATTCCCTATTTTATTCATGTTTATCATATGTATATTTTAGTAATTTTATATCTAATAGCTCACAGTTTTACCAATCAAATAATTTTACCATAAACTAATGGAGCTTACAGCTTCAACCCCTTCCTTACTGCTTCAGCCCCTTACAACTACAACTCTACCAAAAGCCTTTCCAATCGACTCCTATATTGTCTCAGGTTTCAAATCCTGATTCAAATAAAATAAAAAGAAGCCCTTCAAAAATATATATAAAACAAATTACTTAAATTTCAATTGAAGAAAACACAAAATTAGGGACCATACGCTAACCCGAAACTCAATCTCAAAATTATTATCAAAACTAAGCTTAAATATTTTTAATCTAGAAATGAGTAATTAGCCGATTCTAAGGAAATTACAATGACTAAATCACCTAATGTAAACTGCGGACAGTCATATACAGAATAAAGAGAGAAAGCTAATGAGAGTTTTCAGTGACCCAACTGGAACCCATTCCCTCGTCGACGGGCTTGAGACCACCACATGATCTGGCCACCGAATCAAACAGTTTCTCAATCTCTGGTGCACATCTTATAAACCCTTGTTTCCAGAAGCCATATCTTGGATTCTTGATGAGCTCGATGAACGTGATGAGGAGTCCCCATGGATGTGGCCGATTCACTATCAGCCGTTCCAACAGCACTCTCGTTATTTGCTCTTGAATCACTTCCTGTTGGTTCAATTTCAATTTCAATTTTCACAGTTAGAGATGTTCATAAAACCCAGAGAGGACTGCAAGAAAGCGGGCTCACCTGTTCGGCCTCGAAAAACAGATAGAGCATGATGAAGGAGAAGTAATGCGTGTGGTTATTGGGATATCGAAGTTGATTGGCGATTGCATTAAGGAACAGGTACCGCCCTTCTGTGTCAAGTTCCAAACTTAAGAACTTGAACATCTGCAAAGCCGCAACATTTGCATTTGACTGAGCTTGTGTAGCACCCGCCTGTAGCTGTTGAATAGCCTGTAAAAAATGAACCCATTATAGTGTGTTCCCATGCATCTAATCGGGATTCAACCAGACGCTATTTTCCAACCGAAAAGGATGTATAATCAAATCATACGCAGGTCATACCTGCATTCCAGCATATAGAACAAGCGAGTTGATCAATGGTACACTGTAACGGGTTCCAGCTGAGCTAGCCTCGCTGGACGATAGAAGTAGCCTCTGCTTCAACTCAATTAGGAAAGATGGATTCTGTTGCCTCATCTGCACAAAATCACGAGGATATAGATAATCTGAAGAACCCCAAAACGAGAACGAGTAATATTCTACAATGGCAAACGCGAGAAGACTGAAGGCTGACTCAAAAGTAAACATTAAAAATCTGTCCGAAATCTATAATCACTTATTTTGTTTCCAATTATCCGAAGCATCAGGTGTTAGATTACCGTGAGATACTCATCCACATCATTCTTCATTTGTTTTGCTTTAAGTGCAGCATCAACCTCGGAAAGGATACAGGGAGCTTCAACTATCTCAGGCAGCAAATCAATCTGCAATGAAAAAACACATAAGTCAGTCTACATGGAAGAACTTTCCTTTAGAATACAACCATACTGGACTGTCCGATGCAATCTTGAACCTTTAAGTTTGGGGTAGAAGGATCTGGAAGCCTCATGTTCCTTGGAAAAGAACTGAGAATTATATTTCTCATTTGTATGCAGCTAGAAGGTATCACATCACAGAACGTAAAATGATAATCACAGAGGAACTCCGGGAAGTCATGAAGCAGGACCAACAACACTCTCAATGTGCCTTTGTATAGGAACTGAATCTACACAATTGATTAGCAAACAAGAAGAGCATTTTATGTTACCATCAGCTAATCCGAAGTAGTAATCGATGAAAAAGTTATGCGGGAGAAAAAGGCACAAACTGGTCCTCCAAGTTCAGCATCTCTCAAAACCGGCTCAAGAAACTGTAGTAAGTCCACCAGCAGGCGTTGAACATATGGCCAACCTTTCTGGCCATTTACTGTAAGTAATTTGGGCATGAAGCTTCTATGGCTGACCAGCTCTAGCCATGCAAAGCTAGAAATTGGTAAGAACATCAGTGACACAGATAAAGAAAAACGTAATTAATGAACCATAGAAAGAAAGACCATTTTATCACATGAATTCGTATAAAGAAATAAAAAGGTATCTGGCATCACGAGATACAGGTTTCTTTCCTAACCTAAACGCAGGAATTTTCAGAGGTTGCAAGAAGTGAAATGCACTGGCAAAGGTTGTGAGAACCTGCAACAGAAAAGGTACATCAGTGAAATTCATAGATGGCAACTCAATCGCAGAAAACAAACGCACCTGAAAGTTTGCACCGTCAGTCACAGGGTCAAGGGAACATAAGTCTAACAGCCAGTTGATGAACAATCTGAAATACGGTCTTGGATTGAATAATGCCTTTTTATCCTCTGCATCCTTTAGAATAGATTTCACAGTGACGTCCATGATCTGCAATTAACAATTAATCACACCCCCATACATTTTTTGACCAGCAATAGTGCAAGTTGGATTGATATTCACTAAGAGCACGTGACCCTTCACCTCCGAAAGGGGAAAGAACTTCCTGCTAGACTCTTGTTCAGGAGAATGCTGAACAGAGAAACAAATAAAAAAAATAGGGCTTAGCGGCTAACGTATTTGGGAATGAATTATCCATGTTGCAAAACCATTAATATTCAAGAGTGCTTACCTTCAAGATTGAAAAAACAAGCTTTGCATAAATATCAATGACAAAAAACGATGGACTTTGCACTTGCTGAGGGGGTTGCGCAGCACCAGAACCAATGTCTTCAGAACATATGCAATGAGCAACGGAGAGTTCCTACAAAATAAGGAAAACCTAGGTCAATATGAGGCCTCTCAAAATTTTGGAAGTGTTGATCTCAAAAAACTTTTAAGTTAAACGACCAGAAGTGTGCGGAAAAAGCTCTTCGTTATATCATCTCCCTTTAGTAGTCCAGTCTGATGCAAATGCAAGACATATTGCGAACATGCGGTTTCATTTGCACCAGGAAGTTCGCAGATCTGATACCAGTTCTCAAAAAGTGAGGACACCTGCCAAGCCATACGGACCATCACAAAAATCAGTTAACCAGCACACACCAAAAGATATATATGCCTACATAGAACTAAAGATGTAATCATATATGTAAATATATATACACACAGTTATATCTATTATGGAGAAAAATAGATAATGCCCGCATTAAACTGGATAATTATAAATTCCTATACAAGAAAAGAAGATATTTGCCTTTCAAGCATCCATGTCAGTCAAATGATAAAAGCTTCGCAAGAAAAAAGGTTTTCCTTTAAAAGAGCTTTTTCCCGTGGCTTATTAATTGGTTGTGCTGATCCTAACATATTAGCGTTATATTCACTCTCTCGCAGACAATTTTATATCTATGCTATTACCAAAACAACAAAAAAAAAACTTCGTCCAAACTTAAGTAACTAAACCAACGTAGAATAAATTACCCGATCCCGGAAATCTGAAGGATCTGATTCCACAAATTCCAAGCTGTTGGTCTCCTCTGTGTTAATGGTGGTATTGCTCGTAATCTGGCAATAGAGCTAACATGTCAATTGAAATAACCATATGATGAAAAGGGAGATTAGGTAGGGAACGATCTGAAACCTTCTCATCCTTTGATAGCGTCGCATTGTTCTCATTTGTGGTTGCACTATCAGATAGACCAGCAGAGTTAGCAGCTGGATGTCGTATGATGTCAATTAGCTGTTGCAATGACTCAGGAGATCCAGATTTTGCGGCAAGCTACAAGCAAACAAGAAAGAGAAAAAGTAAGCACACCAATAACAAGCCAAATTCTCAATAATATGTGACCCGAGAAGAACTTTAGCGTAATAACTATACTTTGATCTAACCCAAACCTCTGTCAGGTTGGTTTCTATGATAACAGGTAATAAATGACAGATTTGAGCATAGAAAACAATGTTCGAACTTAGCTAAGTTGCACTTTTTCACGTCTACAAATGATTCTACCAATAATATAACAAGAAAACTATCTGGGCTACTACAACAGCAAGAGCAGAAGAAGGAATTCTAAATTACAACCTTTGCTAGCGCATCAACAACACTGTGAAGCTCTGAAATGACAGTCGACTCCTCACTAACCAAGGATTGGAGTAGAGCAATGGCAAAGTCCGTTGCACTCTCTGCACAGAAAACAAATAATTAGCCCCGTTCACTGACAGAATAGTCGTACAACTCCAGAAGAACATATATAAGCATACTGTTTCTCCCTCCATCAAGATGCTTAGCCATGTGGACATTGTACTCTGCTAGATTAAGCAACTCGCGTTGGATCAGACCAATAGTAATATCTTTGTTCAGCTTCCGTGCCTCATCCGAATAAATCACCTGTGTCAAGAATTTCATACAAAATTACATAATTGTAACTGGAATTGCAAAGGAAACCCAATCTCATTTCCTAATATTTTTCAGTAGCTCCAGCAAAAGGAAATAGGTTAGTTCTACTAAAAATAAGATAAGTGTCAGGCCAGTACAAAGTGCCATATTTGGAAAAATGTCGGAAGCAATTGGACCAGAGCACATATGGGATGTGTACAAAGCTATAGGGTACGAATACTTATATCTTGAAAAGGTTGGAAAACATACCCAACTAGTGAGCTCCTTGACGACACGCTTGCAAACATCACGCATGGCGGCAAGAATTGCTAGGTTAGCACTGACGTGAAGGTTACTTGATGCATTTTCATAAAGAGCCTTGAATGCTTTTTGAGCGACAGCACAAGCTGCTTCATCTCTGCTTACACATCTGAGGATGATTTCAGGAACTTCAGAAAGAACCGCCTGAAAATTCAATGAGAACTGCAATAGTTAGAATGATATTTGATGAACCCAGATAGGTACCGATTGGACAGAAATACAAAACCCATTTCTGGACATTGAGAAACGTTCTCGGGATAAACTCATAGATCTAAGAACTCTTGGCACCAGGTGACCAAGTACCTGAATTTCATCATCTCCTGCACTACTAGCCACTAGTTCCTCCATCTGTGACAATTTCAAGAAGTCAACCACAATTTACATAAAACAATCAAAATAAATGCTATATGAGAAACAGGAAAGCAAATTTACTAACCTTCTGCGTGACAATTTGACACTTGTCCAATGCGTCTCTTGTGGACAGAGATGGTTGTGTGATATTACCACCAAGGCGCTCCATGGTAGCAGCTGAAGTCGATGTCTGCAATGGTGTTCCAGTTAATTTTACTATAAACAAGAAACACGACATAGTAATTGAAAGTAAACCTAAGCAAGCCAAACTCTGAAAACGGGCAGTAAATCTCACTTTCATAGCAGCATCAGCAGATTCAACCAGGTTCAATTCAGAGGTTGAAAGAGCTTTGGTACATAGAAGACCGGCTGTGTCACCAGCTGGATCAACTTGAACACTGGTAAAATGAAATATTGAGATATCGCTTGTGAAATAAGAGGAAAGAAATGAGAGCAGTGCTATTAGTTTGCAAGAACAAAGCACCTCGAAAGTGAAACTGGAGGAGCTTCAAAAGCCTCAACAGAAGTATCTGATGGCCGAGAGAGAGTATCCATCCGAGCATTTCCAGTACTAGATGAAAAATCAGAAGCAATTTTTCCGGGCACTGGACCATAACTAGTACCGAGACCAACATCGGCAGATGAGCTGGAAGCAGCAGATAGACTGTGTGAACTTTGGCTGGACTGCTTCTGCCAAGGGAGTTGAACAAAGTCCTGAGGATGCATACATATTAGCTAAGTCATTCATTTACAAAATCATAGCAGAGTAAACTGCCTATTAATAACAGCACCTCATAAACTCGCTGCTGAGAAATAGACAGGTGTCCAGGTTTTGGGCGGAGGGACTCCGGTATATAATTAACAGAATTCTGAGATAGCATGTTTGGATCAAAAAAGGAGGAACCAGCGCCATCTCTATGCTTTCTTCTTAACAACAATTGCTGAGCAATGTCCGCATCAATAGTTTGTATTGCCTGTAGGGAGTTGAGAGTAAATAACACTTAATTTCTACTAACGCAAACAATAATAAGGAATGATAACTGGTAAAGAGAATTGTGTACTATATATTCTAACCTATCCCAATAATTTTTTCAATAACAAAGACTTAAAGCTGAAATAGATATATATATATAAGCAAGATTTGATAGAAACCTTTTCTGTAGCCGCTTGTTCAATTGCAGCACAGCCCAAATCAAGGTTGTCATTGGTAACTAGTTGCACAATCTGTTCAAGAGATTCACTCGAAATATTCAGACCCTGGAGTGAGTTTCGTAAATGACCTGATATTGAAGTGCGCAATGGTTCCTACAAACAACAGAAGAAGAATATAGAAAAATCGTAAGGAAAAATAATATAGAGGGGGCGGCTTGGTCACTTTGGCAGAGCGGAAATAAAATAGAATGAATGTAACCAAATTATTTTTAAAAGCAAGCTTAAAATTAAACCTTGCATGTCACATGAGCCAAACTGCCAGCTAAACTCGCAACCATCAAGTGAGCTGCATTGTAAATACGTGTTTCCTCAGGTTCCAGCATATAATCCTGTAGTTACAAAAGACAAAGAATCTTATTTGCGACACACAAAATCAAATAAAACCTGGAGATTTGCTTAAAAGCGATGCAACACAATATGAATGAATTCTGCATGTCTCCAACCTCGAGACTGACGGACAAGATGAGGGACATATACAGCAAGGTTAGTCAAAGCAAAAGAAAAGAAGACAAGTGTAGATTGCCAACCTTCAACACAAGCTCTTTTGTTGTTTGGCATGCAATACAAACACTACGCTGAACAATACCAGACACAATCTCCTTGATAGCTCTGTCCATGGCAAGCGGTACCACTCTGACAATGCATGAGTCATAGATGTATAAGAAAACCCACCACTGGCTAAAAAAAATAATAATTCCAACGGTAGAGGACCGTAAGTTACAAACCTCTGAAAAGGGAAGTGCATATTAAATCCGCTCAATTTCTGATTTATAATAACATGATTGCCAATGTTGGGAAGTGCTGCTGACAGCTGTTGGCCACGACATTAACAGCAGAAAGGGATTGAGCTAAGCATTAAAACTCTGAGGAACACTAAGAAAATGAAAAAAGTACCTGACTAATAGAAAACAATGGGGATGGAGTTGACTGGAACAGTCCTTGAGGTGACGGGAGCGGATCAGACAAACCTAGAGTTGCTACTTTTTCGTCTTCCATCAAGGTATTATTATAAATCCTTTGGGGGCCTACATACTGAAAAGAAAAAGAAAAGAGCTAACTATCTTTGATAAACAAAAAGCGTCATATATAAATTTAAAAAAAAACCAAAATAAACCTGTGATAGTAGCTTCGAGGGAACATCTGCATTAGGTGAATTTGCAACATCAAGAGGTAGGTCTACTTGCTTAAGAGGAGAGATTGTTTTAGGCTCAGTAATCATCTGTGACTGAGATATATGCGTAACTCCAACATCTTTGTTACTAAAATCAGGATTCCCATCTATTTCTCTCTTCCGGTCCTTTAAAAGGGAAGTTGGCGTTACATCTTTTAAGTCAACACCAAGGTTCTTGAATAGCATCTGAAGAAAGATAGCATGAGAACAAAACATTGAGTACACAACCAGAGATAAAATGTAAACGACTCAATGATGGACATCTAGAAGAGCCATCTTGCTCAAGTCCATCCACCACACACCTCTATGTCAAACTTTAGATTCATTTTGAGGTTTGGCATTGAATAGATTTCAGCAAGCAACCCAAGTATCGCCATAGTCCAAGGATTCGGAGGTTGATATGCAATACTGTTTTGGCATGGCTCCAGAACCTTCAGTAACCACAAATTAGAACTCAGAACCTCGACGTTAGTAAGGAAAACAGATCACCGTTCACCAACCTTTGAAGTGAATGGAATGACCGCTATCATCAACCCTTTTTCATATGCCTGCAGACGAGAATAAAAGCCAAGTTCAGCAAAAGACTAACTGATTACAATAGAACGAGACAAAGACTTAAGGTAATAACAGCAATGACCTCGACAATCAAGGATTTTGGATCAATTTCTCGGGCCCTTAAAACACAATTTCTTCCAATGGTCAACTTTCCCAGCCAACTGCCTAAATTTTTTAACAGAGACCGTTCTTCCGAACTTGACTTTATGAGGTCCGAACCCAAAAGAACCTGCAAACCCAAAGAAATCACGGAAATATATATTTTCAAACAAAACGACACTCAACACAATGAACCATTTAAGTACCTTGCAATTTTCATATGTAGTTTGAACTATCTCCTTGTATAACAGCTTGGAGTCGACTTTGTCCAAAAACTTCAAGTACAACTCATGAAAATTCTGCTCGATGCTTGCCCTGTCAGGTATTAAGCGCATGCAGGAAAACCAATAAGATCACAGGGCAATCTCACACCAATTGCATAAATAAAAACACATCTACCATACCTTTTCATAACCATATACTGCGCAAACCAAGGATAATATTGTTGAGGCAATATTTCAGCAAACTCTTTCCCTTTAGATTCAAAGTTTGTTGGAGAGAGATTATTGATTATGAAAGAAATTTTGTCCTGAACATCTGAAGGTGGAGCCTGGAAAAAAATAAGCTTGATCGTGTTATTCATCATAGTACTAAACAGTATACATTTGGTAGATTGACAATCCACTATGCAATCTAACATAACGCAAATACTAAATGTAATGTATAGCATAGCAACGTACCTCTATTGCGTTCTCTCTTCTCTCTGCTGCCACCACCAGGGTTTCTATGTTCACAGCTGAACCAAATCCTGTGAAAATTGAAGATTTGTTATGTTCTTCTCTTAATGGGTAGATTAGCTACATTCCCTATATTATGTCAAGCATTGGTTATGAAGTAGATTCACTGAAGATTACTTGTTGAAGTGGCTCCATGAGTTGTGCGAACAAGACCAGCTGAGGTTGATGAGGTAGCTGAACTGACAGGGTTCTGCAACAACAACTAGTAATATGAAATGAGAAACTCTTGCCCCCAGACACCCACAGCCAAAAGAAGTTATCCATCACCTCACTAGTGGAAGAAAAATCTGCAAAATTAGTAGATGACGATGGCAGAAGCGGCCTCACCTCGTTAGATGGCACAGTTGGCAGTTTACTGCGGTCATCAGTAGGCATATCATTTTTCTGCTGTAAAGAAGAAGGAAGCTGTAGTGCAGACTGGCCAATTCCAGAACCACTCAACTGCCAAAGGAAAAAGAAAACAGAAACAAATTGTTGAATCCTTCTTGTCTTAAATTACAGAAATGTCCGTTAACAGTCAGAAAATTTAAACCACTACCCTTCAGAGCACACTAAAGAGGTACAAAAATAGAAAAGAATGAGACTAACAAGAAGGGTCAAGTGACTTTCTTTCCCCTTCAAAATAGATTGTTCTAGCGAATCTGCCTTCACATGTTAGAAATAATTTGGGAGATATGCCAGATACACTTCTACATAATAACAGCTGAAACAACAGCGCAAAAATCACTTATCAATTATGAAAAATACGCCACATACACTTCCACATTCATGCTACGTAAATGAGTTGGCAACAGCGGCAAGACCGCAAGACAAGGCGAAATGCACAGGCAATCAAAAGAAACTATCATAGCAAAATTTTACCTCTCCATTCCCAGGGAAAGACTGTGAAGGACTAGGTTGCAGAACAGAGGCATCTGATTCTAAATTGCCCGATGATATCCTTAAAAGTGCTTGCTCAATAACAGTGACTAGCTCAGGGTGAGTGCTACGCAAATGAGATATTTGCAAAATATGGTTGCAGTATTGAGGCAATTCAATAAGACGATTTACAAACTGTTCCAGAGCTTTGCTTCCAAACAGAAACATCTGCATGAACATGATAGAAAGAAAATGACAGATCTCCCACGGTAGAAAAACGAGGAAGACAAAAACAACTACAAAAACTCCATACTTTTGAATCTGCGGGTTTACGCAATGAGTCCAAGACTAGACGCAGAGCCATCCCAAGTGTGAGAGAGGTTATAAGCTGGTGCTTAATAACAGAACCTGATATTTGTTTAGGATAAGAGTCACTGCAGATTCAAGTGAATGAACTGATAACAACCACAACAATACAGCTTCAAAGAAAAGACGCTCAAACAACATGCAAATGTGACGTCCAAATTCAGGAAATCTTTTGCAAATACCATCACTATCATGGTATCAATTCACTAAATCAATGAAAGAAAAACCTTTAGAATTCTCACTCACCAAAGAGGATGGAAGCTATTTTCAGCTGCCGCTCAGGATACTTGGGGAAGAACCGATATTCTTCAAACAGATTATCAATCATGCATTCAAAAATCAATTTCTCCCTGCCATGAAAACAAAAAACATCCTGTGATTTTCTTTAGGCATGAGAAGCCAGAAGAAATGAAAATAGAAACTGGGTCTCTCAAATAAATATAATTTGCCAGCGTCAAACCTTTGAACCACAGAATCCTTGTATCGCGAAAGCATTTGAACCATAGCATCGACACTCAACTGACCCGAAAACATCTGATGGAAATAAGCATTTGCTTCTGCCTCAACATCAACTCCATATGCGTTGGAAGATGATGAATCTTTAGCCTCACCATTCTGCAGTTTCAAAGTACAATCCAAAACTGCTGCATGGACCTTTTCTATCTCTTCAACAAGTTGAGGAGAAGTAACCACAGTTTCATGTGCTTTCAAAACCTGTAATGCATGGTTATACAAATTATACTCAACAGATTCAAGGCAAAAACCGGAAGAAAACAACACCGAAAGGGGAAACTAACTCTCAATAAGGAAGACGTTGCATCTAAATAAAGATCATGTAAAGGATCAGAAGGATGGAAATGTTTGGCAGAAAAGTCTTCTGATTTGCTAAAATGTACACCCTTGATAAATTTGAGGCACTCCTGAAAAATGAAAATATGAAGTTGAAATATTAGATACCATCTTCACATCTCTACAGAGATAAAAGTAACAGAACTTCGCATCTGAAAAATGAGGTACCTCAACGCAGAGGTCCTTATACAAATATAAACAGTTGGATAACCACTTCTCAATGTCCAAAAAACCTTTCAGTGAAGCAAGGACTGCCAATCTGATGCCAAATAAGAGTGGAACTAATTCTAGAACAGCAGAGAGAATCTGAATGACAACAATAAAGGGACTGATTAGTTGATAGACACAGAGATCAACATAAGAAAACAGACATTTTAAGGATATAATGCACAGCAATACATTCACCTTAAGTTCATGGAAGATTTCAACTATCCTGATCATGCCGTCTGCCTTAAGATTTTGGGAATCTAAGATCCCCCATAGAACAAGTTCTGCATTCTGATGCCAGAGACTAAGGACAAAGCCACTATCCTGGGAATTGCTCATTACCACTGGAAGAAGAGTAGAAACCACCTCTCGCTGGATGAGATTATAAGCAGTCTGCAACAACAGGATCCACATACTTTAGGCAATAAAATGGTGAAGGCCATGAGTACTGATAACCAAAAAATACATGTGAGGAATTACTTTGATATGTGTCATTCCAAGGAGCAAGGTTCTGGGAAAATGTGTCAGTGGATACTTGAGCAATGAACCAACTAAAGCAGCATGCCCTCTCTCAGCAAGTTGGCACAGCACATCTAAGAGATCGAGCGATAGCCATGCATGATTGGAAAATCCTAATTGTTGCTCATGGCTGAGCATGTTATCAATATATACCTGGAAAACATCTAATCAGAAAAGTGGCAGTATATCAGGAAGAACATCTCTGAAAACAGACGTTCGGCATCTCACCAGCTTCCTTGTCGAATGAATAAAAGTAAATACTTCCGGAGGTGCTGATACTGCATGCTTAAGAAACGATAATTGACCTTCCATATTTTTCCAAACAGAAGCACATACGGCATGAAGAGGAAATGGCTCCTGAAAGAGTCATTTATACCCTCAAACAACAATGGAAAAGAAAAACATAATGAAGTACACCAAACTTAGACAGTGTGAGAGCGCACCTTGCAGGCAGTTTTATATACTTGCATAAAAAACAAAAAACACTCCATGTTAGGGATCTCAAATCCATCATGGTCTAGATTCTCAATTACTTTCATCCAGTTTGTGGCTGGAGCCTGAGACAGAAAAAAAAAAACTCTTAAGAGCATGATATATAATACTCAACAATTTAGCCAGATACCGTCACTAAAGTCACTTGATAAAAGAGAGATAATTATGCACAACAGAAAAAAACAAATACAAAGACTGAAATGAACTTTCAAATTTATCAGTGACAACGATCAGATAAAGTAAGAGGGTTCAGAGAACTTACGAGCTGCTTGATAGTTTCGACTAGGATGTCAACATTCCACGAGGATAGCATGGGAAGTTCAGTTGGAGTGCTGCAACCAAGGGCCACAATGAATGTCGAAAAGGTGGTGTGATTATATTCAAGATCAGCATATGTACGAGAAACAGTGCCCAGAATTCTGGAAATCGTATCCTCGGTTAATGGTTTGAAATGAGACAGGATCTTTTGACACTGTAGGGAATCAGCAGTGAATTCATAACCTAATTCTTCAACAAGATCTCCAACATTGATTTCATTTTCGATTTCGGCTAAGATATCATCAAACTCGTTTACAGCAGAATCACTGTGAAAATCCATGCTCCTACAGCAGAGAGATAGAGCCGTTAAGAGTCACAATCTGTACATGATATGGACCAAAAGAAAAATCCAGCAGAAAGCACTTGATAACCTGCACCTGAAATCATCAGCCCCATGAGCTTGTTGAGAAAGGATAGGCATTAGAGCAAAGAGGAAGTCATCTTTTGCTTGAGCAGAAGACAAAATCTGTAGGAAAGTTTCCAAATGCTTGGAAAGATCCTTGGATTTCTGGAGAAACAAAAGAATATTACGAATTTGCTCAGTTGACTCAATCTGGACAGGATTATCGCATAGTTTCTCAATTTCAGCCAATACTAAGTTCCGTCCTACAAAACGAAAGAAAAAAGAAGTGAACCTCAGATAGATAAACCCAATAAGATAGGCAACCCCAAACAAATGAATAATCATCCTCACCACATATTTTTGCATCTGAGCTTTCAAAATCAGCCAGGACCAGACCAAGGCCAATTCTCTCAGAGGCTGACATGTCCAATGCATTTGTTATATCATTTACAAAATCCTCAGAGACCTCAACATCTTTTAGTGAGTGAGAGAGCACAGTTCCGAAAAATGACTTATTCATCACACGTTTAAACACTGAGGATACTACTTGCTCAAGTTGCAACGTATTTGCCTGGCCTCTTCGGAATGTCAATTGGTCTACGCAGGTCTTAAAAACTGGAATACTAGTATCAACTCCAATATCGACCCACTTCCATTTGTAAAAAAAACACAATATCAGAAATTGTATAAACAATAAAAAGCCAAAAAAGACGTCGCAAATGTTAAGATGAAGTCTACTGATCTCAGAATACGTAGAGAACTAAACCCTAAATTAATAAAAATCGAATCACTAAGAATTTGGACATGTTAATTTACAGAAACCCGATGTTAAATGAAAGTAAGGAACGACATTCAGGTAGTCAGCTGAGTGTGCAAACAATAACATATAGCGCTACTGATAATCAGATACCTCACAAAGCTCTTGAGCGATTGAGTCAACATCGGAATCATTAATGTTCTCAAGCAGGAACCGGGTATGACAGGCGATCTTAGAGAACCACGTCATCATGGCGATCCAAAATAAAAAATCCGAAATCAAATGCTAGGGTATTTTCCGGAAGAGAGCAACAAAGCAAACGGACGAGCGCAGTCTAGGGTTTCGAGGAGCAGAAGATCCAAAGAGCGAGAAAAAGGTGCAGAGAGAAGGTCGGAAATATCGCAGTTGAAGATCCACTGCGAAGAGAGAGATTAGATTAGAGATTTGTTCGTTTGACGCTAGCGAGTTTGGGTTTGGGTTTAGGGTGCATTCCATATAGCCTACACGAGATGATAATATATACCTCAAAAGGCCCCATCTGTATAAACCCAAAATGGGCCTTAATATGGGCCTTTAAATGGGCCTTAATATAAAATGAAAAGATTCCAAAACTAAGCCCAGGTGTGTCATCCTTTCTTGTTCGTCGAAAGAAAGTAAAAAAGAAAGGCATTCCTTTATTTAATTAACTAATTATTTATTTAATGTATTCATGTGGTGTGGTACTCATGACCAAGCATCGTTTTCATTAAATAATATTTATGATTGGATTATTTTTCAAACATACGATCATCATCATTATGATATCTGAAAACTTTTAAACCAAAATCTAATAATGAAGAGATAGGAGAGGGCTGCCCACTTTGTCTCGAATCATTACATTAATTATTTAATGAGACCAACCAAAAATAATATGATCTGTTGTGTCTCTTCTTCCACCTTCCTTTCAATAGTCGTTTTACAATTTAAATCGAATTAAAGAAAAAATAAGAATAAACAAATAGAGAGTATATAATATTATGAATTGAGGACATAAAGTGAGGGTGAAAAGAAAAGGACATAAACTTTTTTTTGTAATTGTCAAACATATAATGATGAAGGAAGAGAAATAGTTCCATCAAAATTTGAGGCCACTTGTGATACCTTTTGAATTTTCATTCATCTCTATTTCTCACCCAAATTTTTTTAAAATTCAAACTTCAAAGTACACCAATTATATGCTTTTATTCCATAATTTTTTTAATTAATAAATAAAACTCTAGGAGGAGAATGTGGTGGGTCATGATGGGCTTGATAACAATAAATGGGCCCAAATAAACGGATAGGACAGATGGCGAACATGCCTTAAAATCAAATGCCACGTCAGACTATTCACGTGAAAAGCTCTTTTCTTCACGGTCTACTCTTTCCATTTAAAAGTAATAATATTAATGATTTTGATAATAAGAGAAAGAAAAGGGTCATGTGTTTAAAACATGGCCAACCAAACTCCAAAACCATCGTCTGTCATCTGCCACGTGGAGGAATCTGGGAGCATTTAGATTAGATCCAAAGTTTAAGGAAACGTTAAAGAAATTTGAGATCATCACCGTTCATCTTGTCTCCTCCCCACATCAATGTAATCAATAACAATTAACAAAGACTCTGTGACGCTGTGTGTGTTTTTTAGGGTCGTCGAGTCGCATCATTGATATTTACTATATATTATGGTTTTTTTAAATAACAAAAAAAATAATAAGAAAAAGAACCCAAACCGCATTAAATATTGGTAAAAGCAAACAATAAATGTGTACCAAATAACATTAAACCTAACCTCTCCTCATTAACTTCGTATCAATCCATCAACCCTTTCATTATCATATTTTTTTAAATCTATAAATTACGTAATGTAATAGAGTATAATTAATTAAAAACAATTACCCAACGCCAAAATTGCATTACATAAATAATTGTATATATTGAGCTTGAAAAGAAAAAAGATACGTGAGCTGGTGGAGTTATGAAAAAAAAACTTATAATTGAAATTACGTTCTTTAAAAGAATAAAAATTCGTCTCTCGGAATCATTGAAAGCAACTTGACCCTTTAAGAAAGCTTGTGGTGGGTTTATATCTAACTCTAACTAGGATCTATAATTCTTAGGGCACCTCCAATGGAAATTGTTTAAGAGATGCTTAACAACAAAATTAAATAAAAATAATATTTTTAATAAAATTGAGATGCTTAAAATCCTTACCTAAGCACTCCTCTTTTTCTCTCTATCTTTCCATCTATTTCTATCTCTCTCTATAACATTAAATTAAGGTGCTTAAATTTTTTTTAATTAAATTAAAATTAAAGATTAACACCCCAAAAGGGGTGCTAACCATTGGAGATGGCCTTAGTATATTAAAAAAAAATATATTGCTGTTTAACGTACGTAAAAAAAATTGGTGTAAAGAAATCATATGCAATTAGAATACAAAATTAGTCCTTGTATACTAAATTAGTCATTATTTTGATAATTACTTGATAGCATAAAGTAAAGAAGCTACAAATATGCTTTTATACCAATAACGAAATAGCAATATATATACCGTCCGATTCATTATTTATTGCAATATATATATATATATATATATGAGTTACTTTATATATATATGTAGTCATGAGTCAGCATGCAATGCAAGATGCACACCATCGACATCGACATCAACATCAACATCACTATCATCCACTGTTATAATAATACCAATCTTTTATTCTTCTTCATCTTTAATTTTGAGAGTATATACTATAACGTTTTCATCTTCTTTTACGTAACCTTAAAACTCGAAAAGCCATATAACAAAGAAATTAAGATTCTAATTCTTTTTTATATATAATTAATGCTTCTAAATCTCATATACTCCATACATATATCCTGAAGTGTTTAACTACAAAATAAAATAAATTAATTTCAATAATGGTATATAGTCTTGAGAATTCTAACTGTATTAACCAAATTAAATATATTGTGGTTCGTGAAGCATTGGTCCGTCTTGCAAGAATAACATTAAGGGAACATTAAATCATAAAACAATTATCAATTGCAAATACGAAAACGTAACTATAGATCATTACAGCTTAATTAATGATATACTCCTATATGAGTCATGCTGTACGTAAGATGTGTGAATATATTATTGGACGAAAACGATATAGATTAACAATAATAATGATAAAAATATACTTTTATAAATTGACAATGAATATTGATAAGTCATTAATCTACGGTTAAGTCTTCATCGATTCCTACAAATAATGAGTCAAATATATGATGAAAATGGATGACAATTTTGTGGAACAAAAATGCTGAAAATGACAGTTATTTGTTGTTCCACAAATTGTTCACCAATTAAGTGGAAAAAAATGAAAAACTAATTCAGCTAAAAAAACTGAAAAAAATGAAAAATATGATTTTGTATGAAAAATGATTCAGCGTCTAAAAGGAAGCTGAACAAGATGAAAAAAGATGGACAAATATTTTGTATTTCTTTCATTTAAATATTTTATATTTTACTTAACAAAAAATCATGTTTTTATAGGTTAAATTATGTTTTGTATGTTTTTTAAAAATTGAATTTATTATTTAAATTAAATTTATTATCTAATTTGAACCAAAAATTTTAAATTTTATAAATCAATTTAAATATTTTTCATTATATATAAATTAAATATTTTTATCTTTCAA
>KE151742.1:681200-710428 GCA_000411095.1 Aethionema arabicum | reverse complement strand
TTAATATAAAGATTTTTTCTTTTACGGGATATACAAATTTAAAATTCCCTTTTTCTATTTTCCAATTTTATTTGCTATTAAAATTGATTGAAATAAATAATTTAAATACAAATTAAAATACTTATATAATTTTGATTTTTTATTTAAATATTTTTTATTTGTTTAAGAATTATTTTTGTTATAAATAGAAATAATAATCTTTATTTCACCAATAAATCTATATTCATCTTTATTCATCGGAAAATATCACCATTTACTTAATTATTTATTCATCTATAATCATTCATTTTTTTCATCTAAAATCAACTTTCCCATCCATTTTTTTTCAATTCATTTTGTTCAGTTTATTCATTTTAGTGGTCACCAGTTGAGCCATATTTATAATCGTGTGTTTACAATTCCTAATTTGTAGCATTCCAAGTATTCCTACTACATGTATTTAAGTTTCTTATTTAAATGTTACACATTAACCAAAAATACAGTTTTTACATGATATCATAACAGTAACATTCTTCAATCTTTCCAAGATATAACTATCTACAATTCATCGAAAAAACAAATAAAAACATCAATATTTCACTTCGACTTTGGGATTCTCGATGTAATTGTTACCATCAATAAGAAATACTACTTCCGTTTTAATATAAATGAATTTTTAGAAAAAAAATTGTTTCAAAATAAGTGATGTTTTCATATTTCTACAGAAAAATTGTAATTAGTTTATATTTTTGTCATTTTTTTATACACATTTAATTGTGGTAAAAAAATCAAAACCAATAGAAAATAAGATTACTATCATGAATATTTTATATGTTTTCTTCATTATTGTACAAAACCTTAAAAATGCATATAAAATAAAACTTAAAAATGCATATAAAATAAAACAGAATGAATACACTATTTACAATGAATCCTAGAGGGTGAAGGTTTATGAATAAGATGAAAATACAAATTATACTATATGAATATTAGAATAAAAATAGTAAAGGGAAGGCAAGAGACGATCACCATTGGTGGGGATATAATAATCCACGTCAGCAAATTAAAATGACGGAAATATCCTTTTCCACGTTTTGGGTAAATAGCAGCAGTACTAAGGTCCTTAAGAGGGCTTTTAACAAAAAAATTAAATAAAAAAGCTTAAGAAAATGCTTAAAACTCTCCTTAAGTACCTTTCTTTCTCTCTCTTCCTCTCTATCTCTCTCTAACTTTCTTTATCTTTTATTTTATAATTTTAAAATTTTTTAATTTTTAAATAAAAATGTATAATAAGCACTTCCCCACCATTGGAGGTGCTCTAATAAAAGTTGGATCCACTTGTTAAACAAAAAAATAAGTATTGGTCTTCGAAGTGTGTTGTGATACATTAATTTAAGGGTTGGTGAAGTGACGTCAGTATCCATATAAAAGAATGAAGATTAAAGGAGAAAAGTGAGAATTCACAAAAAAAAAAAAAAGTAGGGCCCTTTTTAAGGTAATTCTCTTTCTCTCCTCAAAAACAGAAAAGGACTGGAAGCAACACTTTGGTTTACACAATAAATATCTCAATTCTCAACACATCACCGCCTTCATCTCATCTCAATAATATCTTATACTATACTCTATACATTTATTTACTTCCCCTCTCTCTCTCTCTCTCTCTCTCTATATATATATATATATATATATCATATAATTCATACTCTGTAACAATATCATAATTAATTAAAAGTAGGGCAATATATGGAGAGAGTTTGTTGTATGTGCGGCGACGTCGGTTTCTCCGACAAGCTCTTCCGTTGCATCCACTGCCGCAACCGCTTCCAACACTCGTAAGATTCTATCATTAATCCTGTATTTTCAATTTCTATTTCTAATATATAAATATATGATGAATTTTATTATGATATAGTTATTGTAGCAACTACTACAGCGAGTTTGGTGAGGCTGCTATGGAGTATTGTGAGTGGTGTCGGAAGTTGAGCAGTGAGAGTGAGAGTAATAAAAAAGCTGGTGCTAGTGCTGCTTCATCTTCCACCAATAACGTTAACTCTTCAGCTAATTTAATTACCAAGAGATCCGAGTATTCATCATCTCGTGGAGGTGTAAAACATAACAACCAAAAGATCGGAGGAGGAGTACCGTCTCCAAGGACTCCAACAAGAAGGTATAAGCTTCTCAAAGATGTCATGTGTTAGCTTCCCAATTAACTAATATAATATACATCTAGCTCGTTGGAGAGATTGTGTGATTAAATAATGAATATTTATATGTATGTATAATTAGCCTTTATTAGTTAACCTTTTTTCGTTTTTTTTTATTAATGTGTGTTTGGCGTGATCGCTTTGTTTTTTATGTAATACTACTACTACTAAATAAAAGTATTAATTAAGTTTCGTATAAGTCTCTCTCTGTATATATATGTTAAAATTCACATGATACGTACGTACGTTGTATACGATATTAAGTTTCTCCGTTAATTAATGTGCTTATAAAAGTACAAACTTGTATTGTAAACCCAGTCAAGAAAAAGTATTTGTCCTTGAACAACAAAAAAAAGGGAAGTAAAGTAAAGAAAGAGTATTTGTCGACCATCGTTTTTGCTGTTGACATTGACACGTGTATCCGTATGTTTATGTGGAAGTACGTATATAAATGATCAAATTGTACGCTTTTTTTCATAACAAATTGTACCTTATAATAATGTGGACAAAATGGAATTTACAGAGAAATTATTAAGAATTGGTAATAAATGCAATTAAAAAAAGGAGTAATTCACTAAAAAAAATCTAGTAGATACTAGATATCTTAATTAGGCTTGGGCCGGTGATGGGCTATAAAGGAATAAATTTTGGGCTGATCAATTAAAAAATCAAATAAAAGGCCTACGAACAACTTTATGAAATGTGCTTCTCATTAACTAAAAGCTACTCCTATAATATAAAGTGAGCCACGTGTCATCTCCCAAGAAGTTCGTAACTGGATGTCACACAAATGGCAAATCTAATCTTCCAGGCAGCCACAAACTACATTTGTATAAAACTCTTTTGTGTGTGTGCTCATAATTTGTTGATAATAATTGGACTTTTTTGGTGTACTAAAAGAATTTGAGATATACTTTAAATTTTATTAGATGAGAAAACTGAAATTGAAAGGTACAAAATGGTGAGATAATTAAGTGATGGAGACAGTGGAAGGAACAATGACTACTTCTCCTTTCGATGCTCACATCCCAAAGTCGGTCCATCATAAATCATTTCACATTTTTCCAAACTCAAGTACACAACGTTTTTCTCTTTTTTGTTTTTTTACAAACAAATACATATATACAATACAGGGGTTACATTCAATTAATCCAATATAAAACACGTGTGCCCACATATATTACATGAATCATGAGAATCCAATCCTTGTCATATAAAAAGTTATACAACATCACATGATGATGTATTGTATATACACATCATTAGACTTTATCTAACGTTATATAAACTAATAATAGAAGTATTATTAAAAAGAAGAAGCTATTTCTCGGCCTACAGAATCTATAGCTAGAAATGCGTGTGGTGCGGTCCATCTCCATCATTTCTAAATTCTAAAAAAAAAGAAAAGGGTAAAATAGTAATTGTGAAAAATGGCTGGGTGTGTTGTTTATGGTTTGGGCCATCACATGGGCTTCTCATCCAATACAATGATCACGTGCGCTGCAGACTGCAAACATCAAAATTTCTGGCATCTGCCTTCCATTCAAAAAGTGACACGTGTAGTTTGAAAAGTAAACGCGAGTTAACCCGTTGCATTCGTGTAGGGTCTCTACTTTATATTGTCCCTCCCCAGCTGGAATTAAGGGAACCATCTCCAAATCCAAAAACTCACATACGACGTCGTTTTAACCCAAAAGCTATAACAGCAATTTACCTTACACAAATTAAATTATATAAAAACTAAAGCAATTAGCATGTATTTTTAGTCTCCACATCGGTGGTTATATACTTATATTATACGTCGCAAATGTGTTTTGGAATGTTGCGAAAATGAAACAAAAAAAAGAAGAAAGAGGAGAGAGAGAGAGAAGAGAGGAAACATATAGAAGGAGAGTAAATTAATAATTGAGTTCACACTTCCCTCAAATGAATAAACGATGAAGGAACCAACAGATTGACCAAACCCACCACTCTTTTGTCTCTTTGCCTTTTTCACAACCACACAATATTCATTTAATTAATTCATCTCATTTTCTCAATTCTCAATTCTCATATGCATAATTCATTATGCTCCACTACGTTATTAATTTAACCAAAAACAAAATAAAAAAAAAAAAACATTTAACACTTAACATTACACCAAACTAACCACATCCTTAATTCCACTACTTAATTTTGATCATATTCATAACCATACCAATTTTAAGTAGTAATAATTTGGGTCTTGGTCAACCACTTGAGAAAAACATTGAATTTGATGAGGATGATGCTGACGTGGAAGAGGAAGCCGTGGTTTGAAACTGCCTTTGCCGGAAACATTCAAGTGAAATAGTCGGCGGCGACAGAAGCACGTTGGGAGGTGACACTGACTTCACACCACATTCATTCGCTGACTCTGATAACAAATCGTAATTAAATGGACCGTTTTAGTTAATTATCATTACAAATCCAAATTAAAGTACATATAATATAGTACTTACTTGGAGAGGCCTTGTTGCTGCCTATGTCGTGGATAACGGAAGCTGACTGGTGACATTTACGGCGCCGTCGGTTATGGTCAGCTAGTCGTTTACGGCAGCTCCGTTTACCGTTGTCGAATTCCGACAGCAAGTGAAACCTATATTTAATTAAAATTAAATGATTTTAAAATAATTACTAAATAATACCCGCTAAAATTAATAATGATATAGTATTTTGTACAGTATTATTATTAAATTTATTAAGAAATCATGTCTATTAAAGAAGTTAGTTAGTTTAAACATGTACGGACGGAGATTTGTGTCCAGAGATATGGGAAGGTAAAGGTAACAATCATACTACACAAAGTTTTAATTTTTTTTTTCTTTTGTGTTGTCTATTCGTACGGTCGTATTTTTTTCTAATGATGTGGGTAAAAAAAAAGGAGTGATCATTAAAGGGGACAAACCTGCTACACTGCTGGCAAAAGCGTTGTGTGAGTCCAGCAGCTACAACGGTTGATGCTTTAGAGTGAAATTCACATACTTTATGACGACGATGATAGTGTTTAGCGTGGCTTAAATCAGCGTTACATCCTTCTGCTTGACACCTTGGTGTGCTCAATGAGTTTCCCAGACCTCCTCCTGATTCTCCTGGTCTTGAACGACGGTATAATCGGCTCACGAAATCGTCATCAGCAGCTGAGAAGTAAGTACGACCACCTAGATTTAACCCGATTCTGTTTGATGTGAAATCCAAGGGTCTAGAAACGTCGATTTCTGTTTTGGGGACAACATAGTAAGAACCGGGAGCTGAAGCAGTTCCAGATTGATCAAAGGAGAAGAAGGGAGGGGTAGGAGAAACAGAAAGAGAAGCAGAAGAAGGGTGATGGTAAATGGAATCAGGAGTTTGGTAAGTAGTGCGTGGGTCGTAAAAGGAGTGATTGGGTTGAGAGAAGATGGAGAATTGTTGATTAGAGAAGGAAGAGATGAGACGGTGGTCGTTGAAGGAGGGATCGAAGAAGGAGATGGGTCGGGTCGGGTCAGGATTGGGGTGAGGTGGAGGGTCGTGAGAGCGGTCATCATGAGAGGATAAGATAAGAGAGGAAGGGTTTGAGTCCCATTCGTAGTCCAACATAGAAAATGAAGAAATTAAAGAAATGGGTAATGAGAGGATCCCGAGGAAGATATGATATTTGAGGGGAAGTAAGAAGGGAGAAGGGAGAAGGAGAAAGAAGAAGAAGGGAGAAGAGAGTGCTAATAAAGGAAGGGAAGAGGAGACATGTCGGTGCCGAATAGGTTATGGACTTGATTTTAATGGACTGAAAGCAACCTACCTACTATACCTCTATTAGAATCAGAGTCTCTCTCTCTCTCTCTCCCTCCTTCTCTCTCCTTCTCTCTCTGCTGATGTGAGTCTCTGTAACAACTAAATCAAAGAAACAAAAAACCCTAACTTTCCATTTGGGGGAGCCACTCTCTCACTACAAACTTTCTCTCACTACCTCGATAAGGCATTTTATAAATTTAAAATATTAATAAAGCATGTGTCTTGTCCTAGTTATAAAGTGAGTGTGTGTGTGTGAGTATCTGTGCCCATCATTATTCTTAAACCCTAATCTGCAATGTCAAGCTCTTAATAATATAATTCATCTTTACTAATTAATCTGCTATATATGTTGATAAAAGATGTGAAGGATGAAGAAAGAAGCACTTGTTGTTGTTGTTCTTATTGTTATTGTGTGGTTACTAGCTGCTTACTTTGTTAAGGATGAAGAAAGTGTAAACAAACGCGTTTTTTGTTCTGCATATTTATTACTTTGGGTCCTACATCTCTTTCATTTTTTTCTTATTCTTTATTTCCTCACATTTTGCTTTTTTTTAATTTGATAGACAAATAATGAAATACGGTGATATTTTTGTAAATAAAGGAGCGAAAGACGCCAAAATACAAAAATAAAAATAATAATAAAAATAAGAAAAAAGGTACAAGAGGCTGTTGGGGTTTAGAAAGACAGGATGGCACAAGTGTAAATAGAGAGGAAAAAGAAGGTTGATCGTTTAAGGGAAGACAGAGGAAGAGGAGGATCGTATCTGCCTACGTACTCCAACCAATTATTCCTCTTTTCTCTCTCTCCTCTCTATACTTACCCTCTCACGCGCCGCATCAACGGCTCTCATTTCTTAGTGACACGTGGCGACACAGGGAAGCGAGTAGTAAATCGCTAGAGGTAGACGCAGCGTGGTGAAATGAGTCCCAAAAGAAAAGGAAGAAGTGTGTTGTGGGGCCCTTTTAGGTGCAAAAGGCTGCCATCGACGTTGACTCAATCGTACGGACTGTCTATTATCCCTTCTCTCTTTCTCGCTTTCTTTTTATAATAACAATATCATTTCTATTTTCATATTTCCCTCTCTTTTATATTTTAGTATTATAATGTTTTTTAGTTTTGGAACGCCACTCGCCGCTCAGGATATTTTCTTTTTTGATTTTTAAAAAATAAAATTAAATATGAAGCACTCGTGTTGTTAAATGTTAATGATGATTGTGAAGTTAATAATTACATGAAGTTGGTAATGAAGGCAATTAGAGGAAGGGGGTGATGAGTATGAGGTACGATATTAATATGGTGATTAATGATTAATAAATGAAAAGCTTAAAGGGGATGTGGTTATGAAGAAGATAAAACGACGACAAAAATAAAAAAAAAGGAAAAAAAGAAGCATAGAAAAGGAGGAAAATGGAAAGAAAGATAGGAGGATAATGATAGACCAAATTTGTTGCATTGTCAACATCTTTTAACAAAACCCACTCATTGCATTCACTATTCACTCCCTTTTGTTTTTTTCACCCTCAATTATTTATTGCGTCTCTCTTCAAGGACCCCTCATTCAATTCAATGGGCCTATTTTTAATTTCATTGTTAAACCATAAGCCCATTTATATTGGGCTTTAAATTATAGTGAAACATAATGTTTACACTGGGGTTTAGTTAATGAAACGACGCCGTCTGGAGTCCCTAAACCTGCCGGAAGGTTTAGAATTTGCCACCAGTTTTACGGCCACCTCTCCGCAACTTTCTTCGTCGAATGGTTTCTGCTTCTGGACTCCATGCTTTGTTTCTCTCCAATTCTCAACGTACTATCCGGTAACGAGTTTTTTTTTGTTGGGTCATGTGATTACATAAATTTAATAGTTTATCTGAGCTGAATTCCTCTAATCTTATAGACATCATGTACCTGTTATCCGAGAAAAAGTTAGCGATGAAGGATCAAAATTGCCGAAGAAATCAAAACTTGCCAGGTCTATGGCGCGTCTTGTCAACTCTAATCAGTGGTCAGACGAGCTTGAGTCGTCACTCTCATCTCTTTGTCAATCTGAGACTCTTTCTAGGACAAGTGTTCTCCAAACCCTACGCCTCATCAAGGTCCCTGTCGATGGGCTTAGATTCTTCGACTGGGTAGCAAAAAAGGGGTTTGTTCATAAAGAGCAGTCTTTCTTCCTCATGTTAGAATTTCTGGGTCGAGCTCGGAATCTTAATATAGCTCGGAACTTTTTGCTCTCCATCGAGAAGAGGTCTAATGGTTGCGTTAAGCTGGAAGATCGGTACTTTAACAGTTTGATTAGGAGCTATGGAAATGCTGGGTTGTTCCAAGAATCAGTCAAGTTGTTTGAGACCATGAAGAAGATGGGGATTTCTCCTTCGGTTGTTACCTTCAATAGTCTTCTCTCGATTTTACTCAAGCGTGGCAAGACTGGTATGGCCCATGATATGTTCGACGAAATGCGTCGTACATACGGTGTTACTCCAGATTTGTACACTTTCAATATTTTGATGAGGGGTTTTTGTAAGAATTCGATGGTGGATCAAGCCTTTAGGATTTTTAAGGAAATGGAAGTGTATAAATGCAATCCTGATGTTATTACATATAACACAATCATAGATGGATTATGTGGAGCTGGAAAGGTGAAGATTGCGCATAATGTGTTAAAGGGAATGATGAAGAAAGGAAAAGATTTGCAACCAAATATTGTTTCTTACACAACTCTGGTGAGAGGGTATTGTATGAAGCAGGAGATTGATGAAGCATTGGCTGTTTTTCATGAAATGTTGAGTCGGGGGTTGAAACTAAATGTCATCACTTACAATACTCTCATAAAGGGTCTCTCTGAGGCTCAAAGATATGATGAAATCAAAGAAATTTTGAATGGAGGGGAAACATACACTACTTTTGCTCCAGACGCATGCACTTTTAATATCTTGATTAAAGCCCATTGCGATGCTGGAAATCTCGATGCAGGAATGAAGGTATTTGAAGAAATGGTGAATATGAAGGTGCATCCTGATTCAGCTTCCTATAGTGTTTTGATTCGTACTTTGTGTCTGAGAAACGAGTTTGTTAGAGCTGAGGCACTGTTCAAGGAGTTATTTGAGAAGGAAATAGTGTTAGGAAAGGATGGATGCAAGCCTCTTGCTGCAGCTTATAACCCAATATTCGAATACTTATGTGCCAATGGGAAAACAGGAAAAGCTGAGAAAGTTTTTAGACAGCTCATGAAAAGAGGAGTGCAAGATCCAGCCTCTTACAAGACTTTGATCACAGGTCACTGCAGAGAAGGTAAATTCAAGGATGCTTACGAGCTGTTGGTTCTAATGTTGAGGCGGGAATTCGTGCCTGATCTTGAAACCTACGAGTTATTAATTGATGGTCTTTTGGAGAAAGGTGAAGCTGTTATTGCTCATGATACCTTACAAAAGATGTTACGGAGCTCTTATCTTCCTATTGCAACCACCTTCCATTCTGTACTTGCAGAACTTGTGAAAAGGAAATTTGGCAAGGAGTCCTTTGATTTACTAAGTCTGATGTTGGAAAAGAGAATAAGACCGAACATGGACCTTTCAACGCTTGCTGTCAGATTGCTTTTTAACAGTGGACAGAAGGAGAAAGCTTTTCTGATTGTTAGTTTGCTTTATGATAACGGCTATTTGGTTAAGATGGATGAATTAATTGATTTCCTCTGCCAGAATAGAAAACTAGTTGTTGATGCACACAAACTTTTGCTGTTTTGTCTGGAAAAAAGTCAACTAGTAGACATCACCACTTGCAATACCCTCATAGAAGAACTCTCTAAACAAAACAGAGTCTCAGAAGCTTTTAGTTTGTACCATGAATTGGTAGAACAGGGAAAACACCAACAGCTTAGCTGCCATGTGGCTTTGAGAGATGCCTTAGAGGCTGCTAAAAAGTGGGACGAACTTCAGTTTGTGTCCAAGAGGATTGCTACAAATTAGAAACTCAGATGATTAATTACTGCTGTGCATCAGAACGAGAATTCAACATGTTTGGTTTCATTGGTTCCCGTTCTGTTACAGGTTTCAATGGGCGTTTCAACTCTTTGTTCCTAACTTTCACCTTCATGGTACCTAAGCAGATAAGTTATTATCACTTATCCTGAGAATAAAAAAAGGATTTGGTGCCTCTTTCATGGTCTTTCTGCGTTTCTAACCAACAAAAGGCAAATAATCACCAAACCTTAATTAAATAAGCCTAGTTCTCATATTTCATGATCCTCACTCATCACTACCAAACTCTTCCCAAGAAAACCTTCAAGCCTTCCTTTATAATCCTCTGGTTTTCTTGATATTTTTCATCCACCTCCTCTTTTGTTTTCAAAGACCAACTGAGTTTTCTTTCTGAAAAAGATGCCCAAGTCTGGGATGAATGGTGTTGGAAAGCATGGCAGCAGCATAGCCACAAGACGTGTAGCGAATCCTGGGAAGGCAACAGTGCTTGCTCTTGGCAAGGCCTTCCCAAGCCAAGTCGTTCCTCAGGAGAAACTCGTGGAGGGATATCTACGTGACACAAAGTGTGATGATCCCTTTATCAAACAGAAACTGGACCATTTGTGTAAGCTCACTCTCCTTATTTTCACCTCTAATGTCACATAAAAATGCTGATGCGCTAATAATGTTTTATGCTGTTTAGGTAAAACTACAACGGTGAAGACACGTTACACAGTGCTGTCTCGGGAGATACTGGATAAATACCCTGAGCTTACAACAGAGGGGTCACCAACAATCCAACAAAGACTTGAAATTACGAACGAAGCAGTTGTAAAAATGGCTTTAGAAGCGAGTTTGGGTTGCATCAAGGAATGGGGAAGACCAGTGGGAGACATTACTCACATTGTCTACGTTTCCTCAAGCGAGATTCGCTTACCAGGTGGAGATCTCTATCTCTCGGCAGAGCTAGGCCTGAGAAATGACGTGAACAGAGTGATGTTGTACTTTCTGGGATGCTATGGAGGTGTGACTGGCCTCCGCGTTGCCAAAGACATTGCTGAGAACAACCCGGGAAGTCGTGTCCTACTCACAACCTCTGAAACCACAATTCTTGGATTTCGTCCACCAAACAAAGCTCGTCCTTATGACTTAGTTGGAGCTGCTTTGTTCGGAGATGGTGCAGCTGCTGTTATCATAGGAGCAGACCCAACAGAGTCCGAAGCTCCCTTCATGGAACTACACTATGCTGTTCAACAATTCTTGCCAGGAACACAGAATGTGATCGATGGTAGGTTGTCAGAGGAAGGCATAAACTTCAAGCTAGGAAGAGACCTCCCACAGAAGATAGAAGACAACATAGAAGAGTTCTGCAAGAAGCTCATGAAAAAAGCTGCTTCTGCTTCTGGTTCTGTTTCCTTGGAGTTCAATGACATGTTCTGGGCAGTTCATCCAGGAGGACCAGCCATTCTAAACCGCGTAGAGTCAAAACTGAAGCTGGAAGCAGAGAAGCTAGACAGCAGCAGAAGAGTTTTGATGGATTATGGAAACGTGAGCAGCAACACAATACTCTATGTGATGGAGTATGTAAGAGATGAACTGAAGAAGAAAGTCAACGGTGGAGAAGAGTGGGGTCTTGGCTTAGCTTTTGGACCTGGAATCACTTTCGAAGGTCTTCTCATTCGTAGCCTCTCTGTTTAACACTATCTCTCATCATCTCATTGTTATCTGCTTGTCTTCAAAAAACATATCACAGAGATTAAATAAACATGAAAGGACCGTTGTTAAACCATATTTGTAGACTATATGAATGACACTTACTACATGTAAACATCATGTGTGTGTTTGTGTGTGTAAATAGGCCCACGACTAGGACTATTGGAAAAAGTCAATAAGGACACCACGTGTCAACATCTGATAACTCACTCACTTCAAACCACATAAACAAAAAGACACCAACCCTATTACTTCTACTGAAATCAAGGGCTTTCTCTGTTTTTAATTCACACATCATCACTCAACACAACACTGTCTCTCACACACACACACACCATGAACTCATGTATTGATTTCGTCATGTTCACTCGACGTTCAGACACAGAAGACATTGAAAACAACATGTCTCGTCGTCGTTGGAAGAGAGAGAGACCAAACGAAGACGAAGAGCTTGCTAATTGTCTTGTATTACTCTCAAATTCAGGGAATATTGCTAATGATAATGATGGTCATTACAATAAACAACATGGTCCACATGGACATGGTAAAGCTAAAGCTGTAAAAAAAACAAAAACAGGATCAGTTTTCCAATGCAAAGCATGTAAGAAAGTATTTGCATCACATCAAGCTTTAGGAGGTCACAGAGCAAGTCACAAGAAAGTAAAAGGTTGTTTTGCAACAGAAGATAAAGAAGAGGAAGAAGAAGAAGAATACAAAGAAGAAGATGATGAAGATGCAGAAGATGAAGATGAAGAAGAAGAAGAAGAAGAAGAAGAAGATGATTTAGAAAATAAATCAACGGTTCAAATTACAAGAAAACGATCAAACGCTCACGAATGCACAATCTGTCACCGAATATTCTCATCAGGACAAGCCTTAGGAGGTCATAAGAGATGCCATTGGTTAACACCTTCTAATTATATTCGTATGTCAACATCATTACATGACACTACTGATCATCATCATCATCATCATCATCATCATAGTCAACATCATCATCATTCTAGCACCAGATTTGAGCCGTCGGATCATAGACCATCTCTAGATCTGAATTTACCTTGCCAAGAATATTCCGTTGATCGGACGGCTTTGATTGGAAGAAGTGTTAATGAGAACACTAACAACACTACTCAAACTTCTTCTTCATGGTTAAACTTAAAACTGGCTAGTGGTGATTGGTCTTGACCAAATTAAACACTAATTATATTTATATTATCTCTTATAACTAATTTCATTTTATTATTATTCATTACCTATACAAAGTTACAATTATGTTAAGTTAATAGAGAGTTGTATGGATTCATATATATATAGTCAAAATTGTTTGAAAGCAATACTTATATATAAATATAAGACAAGGCCACCACTTATTGTATGATCTTTATTTGTTTTAGTAGTTACAAAGTACAAATTTGAAGGGATCAAAAGTTTTATAAATTGAAACTAAAAATGAAAAAAAGAAGAAACGCATGGAAAATAGTCAAAGGGAATTAATAAAGAAGTGGTGGGTCTAATAAATAAATAAAATATAAATAGAACACGATTGATTACAAAGTCTATTTGCATATTGGGAAAGTGGCTGCCATTACAAGTTAATACCAAACTTTTGACTTTATAATATGAAATTGTAATTCATAAAGAAGATCCTAACGATCACCTAAAAACTAGGATTATATATGAAAAATCACATCATATATATGATATACACATGTAAGGACTCAAGAGATGCACCACATGATTGTGTCTTTTACATTATAATTGATTAAATATATAGGGCAGTTGGATTTAATTGAATAATATATGAACATAGATTTGTATTTATAAAATTAAACAATGTGGTGTACACTTTTTGGTAGAGTAGAGTTAGATTAGTTCAAATGTTCGTCGTTACAACTTACAAACAAACTTTATCAGTTTCTCTTTTGTTTGTTTTAATGTTATGAAAACTCTTCTAACTTACACACATTTTGTAACTATTCATTCATTAATTTAATTAATGTTTGTAAATAAATATATATATTTTGAGGAAATGGATAGAGAAAATATATAGAAGAGCATGTTACATGTTACATGTTTGACCAGCAAGTGCAACCGTCCTTTCTCACTTTTGATTTTTTCTTGATAAAAATTTATTAAGAAAATACAAATTTATTAACTAAACAAATAACAACATTTGTTGACCAAATTAATACACACACTAATACTATTCTTATCTAGTATTTAATATTCTTTCCTTTATATTAGGCAAACATCAAAGCAAACCGGGGAAGTTTTATTTTAAATGAATTTAAACCAGATTTTGAGATATTTCTTAGCCGTTTTGAATGTATATTAAGAGAAAGTAAACGGTTTTGTTCCATATTCTTAAGCATCAATTTATTAGTACACAATTAATACTTTTTTTTGTTTTTAATTTTTCTAATTAAAGTTTAGAAAAAAAAGGAAAAAAAAAGAAACCTTTCTTGGTTTGGTTGGGACTTCATATATTAGCTTCGCTTAGCTGTTGGTAGAAGAGTGCTTGTGACCTACTCCGACTCTCTCTCTTTCTCTCTTTCTCTCTCTTTCTCTCTCTTGCTCTGTTTTTTGGTAATGGAAGAGAAACATAAGTGTAAGGTTTGTTGGAAGAGCTTTGTTAATGGAAGAGCTTTGGGAGGACACATGAGATCACACATGCTTACTCTTCCTCTTCCTTGTAACAATCAGAGTCAGCTCCTCTCAACTTCCTCTTCTTCTTCTTCCTCTGCAGAGAAAAGAGTTGCTTCAATGGCAGATCATGAGTGTGTTCTTCAAGACAGAGAAAGTGAGACTGAGTCTTCCAAGAAACCTACTCGGAAACGATCAAAACTCAACAGGAGATCTATCTATGCTTCATCAAATAACCAGCAAGAATTAAGTGAAGCAATAGCAGGAGAAGCAGAGGAAAAGATGATGAAAACGAATCAGCAACAATTGACAGAGTCTTGTATTGATCAAGAACCAATGAGTTCGGTCTCTGACACTGCTGCAGCTGAAGAAGATGTTGCCTTTTCTCTCATGATGCTGTCAAGAGACAAGTGGGGGAAGAAAGAAGAAGAAGAGGAAGATGATGATGAAATTGAGTTTGAAAATTGGAAAAAGAAGATGAAGAAGAAGAAGTGTTTCAAGTGTGAAACATGTGATAAGGTTTTCAAATCGTATCAAGCTTTAGGTGGACACAGAGCAAGTCACAAGAAGAACAAAGCATCAGAAACTCCAATTCAGCAACACAACAACACTACTATTCAAGGATCTTTAGAGAAACAGAAGAAGAAGAATAGTAACAGTAGCCATGAATGTCCAATATGTTTCAAGGTTTTTACTTCAGGTCAAGCTCTTGGAGGTCACAAAAGATCTCACGCTACCGCTACCACCGCCGCAGCCACTGTACCAGAGAATTCAGCAGCGATGAAAAGAGGAAGCTTAATAGATCTGAATCTCCCAGCTCCATCAGAGGATGAAGACTTGGTCTCTGCAGTTTTTAATGCTTGAAGTTGTCGTGATCTAATCTAATGTTATTGTTTTGAGGAATCAAAGAACATTCAATGAAACGAAACGTGTATGTGATATCATATCTAGTAGCTGTACACCTGCAGGCTGCAAAGTGCAGGAGATGAGATCTGATCTAAGTAGTAGTTTAGTCTTGAATCTTGATAGTATTAAGTAGCACAGTAATTGATGAATGTGCATTGTTTTTTGAGATTGGATGTATTATTAGTCAAACATTTTGGGAGGAAAAGAAGTAATGAGTCGAATCCTGTGAGGCTGTGACAAAAGAGTGAGATTGTTTGTTGTGTGGGAAAATGGTAAAGCATGAAGCATGAGATGGAGTGGTGCCACAAAAGTGATTGTTTGCTTAAGTGTTTGGTCGGCTAAGAGACACAGAGACTCATTAAACACTTTCTAACTTTTCGACAGCAAAAAAGCTAACTCTCTCTCTCTCTCTCTTTCTTGGTCAAAAACTCAAAGAGTCAAGACAGAGCACAAGACTTGGAGATCACTTTCGTACACATGTTAATACAGTAGACACTCACATCTCTCCATCCCAAAAGTCAATACAGAAGAACCGATCAAAATCTAGACAAATCAGACCACAACAAACACACACTCACCGGTTTATGAATTTCCTGGTCTACGGAAACCGGTAATTTTACCGGTTTGAGAGATGTTTCAGTTTCAGTTTCAGTTGTTCTCTCGAGAAACAACTGGAACGTGAAAGAGTCTGATGAATTTGGATTGAGGGAGATATTGCTGTAGAAGATTCGAAGAAGAATCAAAGCCTAATTATGAATCCAATCTCCTCCAGGTTTATCTCTGTTCCTTCCATCTCTAACACCAGAGTTGTTATCTCTACCATGGCTTTCTCTTCTTCTTCTTCGACTCCATCACCGTCTCTGAAAAACCCAAACTTTAAGGACAAAGATGATGACGATGAAGAAGAAAAGCTTAAATTAGTTCTCAAGTATCATAACCAGACGAAGCATTCATTCACCAATTATGCGAGAGGTCCTCGTGGTCTCGATTGGGCAAATCAGCCTAATCCCTTTCGCCGTTATCTCCCTGCTCCTCTTCTTCCTCTCCAACACTTCCCTGACGAAAATCAAGATTCCGGTGACTCTCTTCTCTACTCTTCTCTCTTCAATTCGTTTCCTTCGCCGAAACCCGTCTCTCTCTCAACAATCTCTCAGCTTTTCTACGATTCTCTCGCTCTTTCCGCTTGGAAATCCACTGGATTCTCTACATGGTCTCTCCGCGTTAACCCTAGTAGTGGAAATTTGCATCCGACGGAGGCTTATCTCATTGCTCCATCTATCGATTCACTCTCTGAATCACCTTTCGTTGCTCACTATGCTCCAAAAGAGCATTCTTTGGAAGTTAGAGCCAATATCCCATCTTCGTTTTTCCCCAAATTTTTCCCTAAGAATTCGTTTCTCATCGGCATTTCTTCTATTTTCTGGCGGGAAGCTTGGAAATACGGAGAACGAGCGTTTAGGTACTGTAATCACGACGTGGGTCACGCCATTGCTGCTGTCTCCATTGCTGCTGCTGAGCTTGGTTGGGATTTGAAGCTTCTAGATGGATTTGGAGCTGAGGATCTAAAGAAGTTAATGGGACTTGACGTTTTCCCTGAATTTCACATACCCTCACAACCCAGTAAAGGTAAGTTCCCAGAGATTGAATTTGAGCATCCTGATTGCTTACTGCTTGTGTTTCCCAATGGAACTAAAGATTTCAACATAAGCTACGATGAAATAACCTCTGCTATTAGAGAATTCCCCAGTCTTGAGTGGAAAGGAAAGCCAAATGTTCTGAGTAAAGAACACTTGTGTTGGGATGTAATCTATAAGACAGCAGAGGCTGTTACAAAGCCTTTGTTAATCTCCACCTCATCTTCAATTGTTGATTCCTTTAGAAGCAGTGGTGTCTATAGCCCGAATTCGTATAAGAAGTTAACAGCTAGGGAAGTTGTAAGGAGAAGAAGAAGTGCAGTTGATATGGATGGTGTTACTTCCATAGACCGTTCTGTGTTTTACCAGATGTTACTGCATTGTCTTCCTTCTGGTTCTTTGAGAGATGAGCCGCAGAAAGGGCAACTTGCATTGCCGTTTCGAGCTCTACCTTGGGATGCTGAGGTTCATCTTGCTTTGTTTGTGCACAGAGTTTCGGGTTTGGAAAAGGGTTTGTATTTCCTAGTTAGAAATGAGGATCATCTCAGTGATCTCAAGAAAGCAATGAGGGTTGAGTTTGAGTGGAACAAACCAGATGGATGCCCTGATGATCTTCCTCTCTATAGACTTACGCAGGGAAATTGCGAGAAGCTGGCGAAAGGGTTATCGTGTCATCAGGTATGGATTTGGATTTGCTTCAATTTCACAAAAGATTTATCATCTGAAACTGTTATGGACTGAATCATGGCGGTTGATGCAGGATATTGCAGGGGATGGATGCTTTAGCCTAGGCATGGTTGCTCGGTTTGAGCCTGCGCTGCGGGAGAAGTATTCATGGATGTATCCTCGGCTTTTTTGGGAGACAGGTGTTGTTGGGCAAGTTTTGTACCTGGAAGCACATGCAGTTGGGATATCTGCAACTGGAATTGGCTGCTATTTTGATGATCCAGTGCACGAGGTTCTTGGGATCAAAGACTCGAGCTTCCAGAGTTTGTACCATTTCACTGTGGGAGGTCCGGTTTTAGACAAACGGATCATGAGTCTTCCCGCTTATCCTGGTCCCACCACAGATGCGTAGACAGAGACAAGACCGTTGTTCTCTGGAGTAGTTTCTGCTGTAATTAGTAAGAGTCAACTTAGAAATAAAGAGAATCCCATTTCTGTGGTATTTCAATGGTGTCACTGATAGAGATGAACCAAATTTATATACAAGAATAAGACTTACTTTCATAAATTCGAATAAGAAACTATTATATATATATATATAGATTAATTTGTGAGACAAATTACATATCAAGATGATCCAGATGTTTGATAAGAAGCAAAAGGAACCAACAACATATGACTATCAGAAAGAACCAGGAAAAAAGAGCAAAATTTTATAACCTTACACGGCTTTACTAACCTGACCCCAAGGCTTGTTTCAGGTTGGCCTATCCACTTTTTTCTCTATAGAAAGAAACTTGTTCTAAAGGATTTTAAGTGTTGAGTTATGTCAGATTCACCAGTATTGTGGCTTGAAAGGCTGAGGCGGAGGTGCTGCTATGTCTTTCTCAGATAGCAACTTGAGCTTCTGTAAACATATGAACCAGTTCAAAGATTCGTTTAGAGTCTCTACAAATCTGTCTTTGAGGTTCCATTATCTTGTCTTTGAACCTCAAAAGATAGCAATTCAACAACTGTTAAGAGGAATATTTTTTTTGTTACCGTGATGTATTGTGGGGGATCATCAAAACTGGTGGAGCCTAGTACCACTTCCCTCCTCAGACTGTTTGTCATCTTGTGGCAAACTCGAAGCTGTAAGAAAACAGCAAAAGTAATGCTCACTTTCTTTTGTCTTATAATTACACACATAGAGCTCCCAACTCTTTCGCAATTCCTTGTGGTGAAATGCTGAAGGTAAAGTAACATATCAATCACTCGGGTGAAAAAAAAGTATTTTCATGGATACCTCGGATCTAGTTGCCCCGCCAACAATGAACACAAAGATACGTTGCCCCATCTTCTTGAACTCCGTTGAAGCATTTTTCAACACCGAGTCACTGTGTGTGAAGAAATATATGCACTAATTCTTAGAACACCAAACTTTTCAAAATGGGGTGCAAGGGAAGAAATGTAAAATACAAACCATTAAGCCAAATAATTAATGTTTTATTTGTTTTTGATAAGAATGCTCGGTGTACGTACCTGGAATAACCATCGTCAGAAGAATGAGGACGTGCCCAATTTGCTGTTCGTCTTGATCTCATAGAATGAGGTGTAGCTTTTCGCTCTGGAACCCCTGTAGGAGCAGAACTCTTCCTCACTGATCCTGTTGTTCGGGATTCACTCTCCTCATTTTGACTTGCTTGGTTCATACATAAATAGTCGTTTTTAGGTAGATCGCCTTTCACAAGTTTCTCAAGTAGCTCCTGCAACAGGAAATGATTAATCTCAGCCACTATGATAACAAGGATTACAAAGTGAATGTTTAACTTATGAGGGAGAGTTTATCTACCTCAATCATGGGATAGAACCGGAACAGCTGCCATGTTTCTTCTTCACCGGATCGATCTTTCCTGTTTGCTTGTTTAGTCTATGCCAAAAAAGTATCCATCAACTGTCAGATTCTCATTGTCTTCATGTTGGTACTTTTCTCATAGATATTTGGAATTGTTTCCATTACTTACTTTTCCGGCGTCAAATTTGAGTGAGAAACCACCGGATTTAGTCTTACTTTCTGGAGTTCCAGCTAGCAGTTGCATGTTGCTTATAACCTTCATATCCACCGGTGATAATTTTGCAAGCTGATAAAGTATATGCATTGTTAACAAGCTGTTTTATGCATTAGAAGGGTCTTTATGCACCAAAAGATACCTGCATAAGCTTTACACCCTTGTCACCTTCAAATTTCTCAGGGTACACTGTTGCATAAATCATCAACAGCCGTAACTTGTTTTCGGGATTTGTGTCCTGCGTTGAAATATTTATGTGTCAATACTAAATCATTATGCCTATTTTGTTTTTACTATGGGTTAAATCATTTTCACCTGATTTGTTCTCAGATAATTGATAACATCTTTGGCAGCTGCATCTCCAAAAACAAGATCTTGCTCCAGCTGCCCTAGATCTCGAAGTCCCATATCTCTGATTAATCTGTTAATTTTGCCAGCTAGCTGAATTTGATCAAAGAACTGTTAGTAACCACATCGACTCACTTTTATTCTAAAGCCTTGTTTGAAATGATTTGGTGGTGAGACAAACCTCTACATGGGTGGAGAGTTTGTCAACTTGTTCTCCATACTGTGGCAAAGCTTGAACTATTTTCTGCAGATCTCGTGTAGACAACTCACTTCCCTCCCTGCATCACATCATAATCAGACATATGATAACAAAGTTCCATGATATTGCAATGATTGAAATTGGTTCGTAAATTGTATAGAGAGCATATGAATTTGGGAAGATGAGTATTAGCACCGACTTTGATCTCATCTGTGCTGCTTTATTCTTTGAAGCAAAGTTGGTCATTTTTTCAGCCAAACGCTCGCTAGCCTAACAAGCACCAAAAAAGATGGTATCAACGTGTGAACTATTCAGTGAAAGGTAAGAAGTTCAAGATTGTTTCGTACATCTGCTATATGTGAGTGTCGAAGTTCAACCCACACTGGATCATGATCTTCCAGGACTATCTCCTTTTTCTCCGGAGGCCCACCACTTTTACTAGGAACCTAACGTATGATACAAATTTAGGAAGACAGAAATGGAGACCGGGTGAAATGCACCCCCCAAGAACTATAAATAAATAAAAAGAAATACCTCGATTACATGTTTGTTCCCGTCCATATCAAGCAAATCATGGCACATAGCATCATAGGTCCATTCGTGTATGATTGGAGCGATCTGCAGTTACATTTCGCTTTATTCAGAAAAAAATTTACCAAAATGAAGTTCGAGGAGTATTTGTATTAGATGAGCCTTAAAACCTGATCCACTGATCTATCCAGAATGAGCAGCTCACATGTTTCGGTCTGAGGAAAGTTGGGAATGGCTTTATATTTTGACATACACTCCCAAACAGCAGCAGCAAGCATTGACGGAATAGAGTCCCGTGGTGCCTCCGACTTAGCAGCTCGATACCGAACAAAAGGTAGTTCCTAAGTACACATAATAGATATTGATTGGCTAAAAGAGCTTATATCATTGATACGGTCCAGGGTGTTTCCCTCAAAGAAAAGTCTGGCAATACCAAATCCTAAAGGAATGACCAACAGCTCTCCTTTGGGAGAGTTCTGCTGAAGATATTTACCTTGAGTGAAGCAAATACAGTAGCGATTCTAGTTGCCATTGTAGTCAAACAAATATTAAAATTGCGTGATTTCTCAGCATCGTCAGCATAGAGCGTTTCCAATGCTTGTTCATGATCAGTTAGAAATGCCTGGGTAAAGGTAATATCATCAGCTAAAGAATATTTTGTATTTTTCTTTTTCTTTGCTTAGATAATCATAATTCTTGCTTCAGATGTTTTAATATCCAACATCTAAACGTTCCAGCTATTACAATGACGAGCTTATGCACTTTACAATGACTTAAGGAATATTACCTACCTGTTTATCTATTGGGAAAAACTCCATGTTCATCTGCAGAAATCAGGAAGAATTCAAGATCACCTGAATTTAATTACTACCAAAGTTGGTACAAGGGCAAGGGAACGGATGATATAGTAGTCTACCTCTCTTAATGCACCGATACGTGGTAATACACTGGAATCACTTTTAATGTGATTCACCAATTCTTTGGGCATAGAAGCACTGAAAAATACATATGCCCTGAAAACCAGAAAGGTAATCACATGTTATAAATATGTAAAGTAATTGCTTCTTAGAATATCTATCTTCTTACTTCCTGTACAAGGGTTCCCTCCCAGACATGTCCGATAGAAACATAACAATACTGCAACAGAACAAAAGGAAATAAACCAAGGACACATCAGTGGGCTGAGCATATAATAATCTAAGAAAGATTTGGAACTGGAAAGGTAAGAGTTATACTTCTCTTTTGATGGCTGCATAAAGTAGATAGCCTCCATGCTAGGCATTGGCTCCCTTCTTTTAAAAAGTTCTTCTACCACTGAAACAAAGCCATCATTCCATGGTAAATCGTAATGTAAGTTGTATCAAGTTCAACAGAGTGCAAAAAACATGCTCGTGGCTACACTAAGCAAATATAAAAGGACGAAAGGTTTCTTACAGGAAACCCCTTGATCGGTGATATCTGCCATCTTGCAAGACTGAGACATTACTTTTACTGTAACTCTGTCCATGATAAGTATCTGCCAGAAAAAAATTGAACACAAAGCCAGAAATTAACAAAGAAACTCAACATATTTGCTGCAGATATCACATAGATGAAGACTAATTGCGACGAACCCATCTAAGAATCCTGAATTCCGTAACAAGTTTAAAGAAAAAGAGATTAAACACAAGAAAAATTTCAACCTTCCAAGCTTTTGAATTCCCGGTTTTCGTAGATCCAAGCATCTCGTGCAACAATCCTGAAACGATAGACCAAGTCTAAGCCATCCAACAAACCAAATGTGATACGCTATACACCAGTTTCTTCTCCCGCGTTAATTAAAATCGCCGGAAACACAGACAAAAATGAAAAGACAATGAGAGAGATAGAGAATGATTACGATCGCGGCCGATCTGACGAAAGAACTTATATTCTCCTCCATCGCGGGCTTGATAAGATGTCTCGGAATCGGAGAACGACATTGATCGAAAAGCGTAGGGGAAAATGAAATGGAAATGGGAAGCAGTGAAAGATGAAGAGAGATCACAAGTGAACTCGTCATACACAATTTCTTTTCCTTTTTTGTATGGCTCACCATACAATTAGATCTTAACCTATTTATAGTTTTACTCACTTTCTTTTTTTTCTTTCTTCTTTAATTAATTCAGATTAGTGCTAATTAATAACAAGAAATCATCATTAATAAGGATTAAATTCAATTTGTAACATTAAGGGTGCAATTGGTAGCCTAATTTGCTGAAGAAAAAAAAAAGACCAAAATGAAAGTTATTTCATATTTCATTTTGTTTCACCATTTGAGAAAAAAAAAATGAACAACCCATTCAAATTTCAACAAAATTTCCATTGATTTATTTAATTCATCAATGAATTTATACAAAAATAGATTAATTTTCGTCCATTTTTTTTCATCTTTAAAATAGTAGATGAATAATTTTTCATTTTTTTTTAACTAGGATATATATTAATTAGGGGATCATTTTTCATTTTTTTCATTTTTTAACTTTTTTTCAGTTTATTGTTTTCAATCCATTCATTTTAATTTTTTTTCATTATTGTATCTACCAATTACACCCTAAAGTTAATGGGCCATAAAGTTCATTAATAAGAGCCCATAAATAAAAACCCAAAAATAACCCTTTAGCTGCCATGAACAGCAGAGGATAGTTTGGTTATGTGTTGGTTCATCTTCGCCTAGGAATTCATACGTCTATGTAATTACATTTTTTATCAAAAGGTAATTGATTTTTTTTTATGTTTGATTTATACAGAAATTTGCTTGTTTTATCTATATCTCCATTACAAGTCAATGAATCAATTAGCTCCTTATTACAAGAAGACAAAGCAGATTCCTCAAAGTTGGGAAGTAAGTAAAGATCTTAGTAAAAAGAAACCCCAAAGGAGTTGGTTGAATTATGCTAAACAAAGTATATAATCACTGGAATGTTTTTGTTGTTATGAGCATAGTATTCAGATTCTGAAAGACAAGTAAAGTATTTAATTAAAAACAATGACAAGAAAACAAAAAAATGAATAATGATCAAATCAAGCAGAAACTTTCTTGCCGCCATTGTAATACTCAAGATACCATCTTACAAACTTCTTTAAACCTGTCTGAAGATCTGTTGTTGGTTTATAACCAAACTCTCTCTGAGCTAAACTTATATTAGCATGTGTAAACTGCACATCACCATTTCTTGGTAACTTCATAATATTCCTCTTAGCTTTAACTTTCAACAATCTCTCTAATATACTCACAAGTTCCGTTACCGGAACCGGTGAAGTATTCCCAAGATTAAACACTCTTAACTGAGCTGGACGCCGTTTCTTACCACCACTTCCTGTACTCTTCTCTGCAGTGTCTAAAGCTCCCAAACAACCTTTGACAATATCATCAATGTAAGTGAAATCTCTAGCTACTGTTCCATGATTAGCACCTTCAAAGATTGAAATTGGTTTCCCTTTAAGCATATCTCTAGTGAAGAAGAAGTAAGCCATGTCTGGTCTTCCCCAAGGACCATAAACAGTGAAAAACCTTAAACCAGTAAGAGAAAGTCCATAGATATGATTATAAGTATGAGCAATTTCTTCTCCAGCTTTTTTAGTAGCTGCATAAAGACTAGCAGGTTGATCTGTTCTATCTTTTTCAGAGAATGGTACTTTAGTGTTTAAACCATAAACTGAGCTTGAAGAAGCCCAAACAATTGCAGGTTGAGGATTAACTGATTTACAAACTTCAAGTAAATTAACAAATCCAGCAATGTTACTATGAACATAAGAGCTTGGATTCTCCATAGCGTATCTAACACCAGCTTGAGCAGCTAAATGCATTACATGAGTAAAAGGAACAACCTCGAAGAGTTTTTTGAGAAGATTTATGTCGTTGATATCTCCTTCAACGATAAATACTCCACTTCTTTCTAAAAGAGCTTGTCTAGATCTCTTTAACGATGTATCGTAGTAATCGTTGAAGTTATCAAGCCCTAAAACTCCATCGCCACGCCGTTTTAGAGCGGCGGAAACGTGTGTTCCGACGAATCCAGCAGCTCCGGTGACGAGAACAGAGAACCCATTTGAGGTGCGAACACGAGCAGAGGATCTGACTCGTTTTTCCCATTCGGGTCCTCCCCAAGTGTAGGTACGAAGAGAACGACGAGAGAAATCTGAGGAAACGGGATTTGATGAAGGAGATCGAAAAAAGAAGATAAAAATCAATCCCATAAACACCAAAGACCAAAACGCAAGCTTTGCAATCGAAGATTGCCACCGTGTACGATGAAAGTAAGCAGATTTATCCATCTTGAATTTCCCTGGCGTCGATGGGATATCGTCAAGATGTGACATTTGCTTCATCTCACGATTTTTTTAGGGGAGATTGCAAAGATTAAATCTTTTTTTTTTAATTTGTTTTTCCCCCTGCTAGATCTTAGCCTAAAACAGGGAAATAAACAAATCCCTGTATTGAAAAAGAAAAAAAAGAAAAGAAAAGCTTGAGATGGGCGATAATGGCGTCGTAGAGAATCTTCTGGTTTCTTGGAGCAATAGGTTGTTTGGTGAGCGTTTATAGGCTCTCCGGATCAAAAGGTAAGATCAATAAAAAAATAAATATTTTTACAATCCAATTTATATATAAACATTAGAGAGACGCAGAGAAGAATAGAAGATGATGGTTAAAAGAAGAGATATCATTAGATCTCATCTAACTATTATTAGTTGACTCTCTCTCCTCTCCTCTTTTCTTTTTTTTTAATACACCATTAATTTTATTAATTATGATTAATGCTACTAATCACGTTTCATTGCAGTTGAGAATTAGACATCAATAAAGTTACTGTCTTTCTTACTAGTATCTGACCTGTGAGCTGTGATTAATCATCATTTAATTTTATTTAGAAAATATTCAATTTTTGGGTAGGATCATTAATTTTAATTGTCTTTTTTTGCACTTGGTAAATTGTTGGCAGTGGTGGACCCAAACACACCAACCCAAGGTCAAATGACCCACCCATTTTTTTTTTTTCAGGTCCGCCACTGATTGTTGGAATTGTATTTGTGTATATTTAGGTAGAGTAGAGTCCAACATCTTCACATGGAATTATAATGGTAGACAACATTATTAATAATATAATAAACAAATAAAAAAAGGTTATAACTTAATTTCAAAGCTCACTTTCCCATAGGAATATAAAAATGCGAAGAGTCGTCTCCAAGAAATAATATAACCCAAGACATTGTACATGCTATATGTCTCTAGTCGTCATCTCCAATTTTAAATTTAATAAATCTAAATATTCCACTAATATATAATCACCGACATATAATTAGTAAATCATAATGTATTAAAATAGATTAATTTATTTATTTATTACTATATGGGCCGCAAGTAAGCCCAAAAGAAATATGCAAAGTGAGCCCATTGGTACTTAATAGAAAAACAGAGTTTTTTGTTTTGTTCAGACAAAAGTAAAGAGTAATCGCAGAAAAAAAGAAAAGAAAATTCAAACACAGATTGCAAATTCTCTCGGGAATCTGCAGACGAAACCGCGAAATCGATGGAATTGAGGGTTTAGGGTTCTTCATCATCCTATTAATTTGTCGAAACAACTGAAAAAATGGAGTGTATTGCAAAGGCGTATTGTCACAATCTGCACCAGAATATCCCATTTCACCATTACAGACCTTCAAACCTTCAAAACCCTATTTCTCTATTCGCCCTAACATCTCCATCATCGCCTTCCAACACACCCATAGACTCACATCCTCAAAACCTTAATAAGAAACAACCTCAATTCGGCCACTTAATCATTCCCACCATCGCTTTCGCTGCTTCCGCTTGGTTCTTCATGCGTCTCCACCGAAATCCGCCTATCATCACCGCTCCTATTGATTTCCAGATGGAATTGGAAGAAGAAGGTACAATCAAAGAGCTTCCATTAGAGCACAAACCGGGTTACGTTAAATCAGTTCACTTTTACAAAATCAAGCCAGGCACGATCTTGAAATTGATTGATGTATATGACTCTGATGACTACGAATCGTTGAAAGCCCGGATTCGTGTATCGTCTGAGTGGTTAGAAACAACGAGGAGAGAATTGGAAGAGGTGGTGCAGAGAGACCCTGGTCGGGTCATGGAGTATTCACAAGTGGTTGATGAGTTAATGGATATTCTAAAGGATATGGAGGTTTATATAGATAAATGTGAAAAGGATAACGTTAAAGGTTATCTTAGATCTTGCAATCGGTTGCTTGCTCGTGTGAGGAAGATGGAAGCTCAGATTCTTGATGCCTTGAAAGAGATTAACGAAGATGAAGAAGGAGGAGAACATTAAGAGCAGGAAACTCCATTTAATTGCTACCTTCTCCTGCCATGTGAGTTATGTTTGGTTATATCTATGGTTAAGTGGGTCAGTTTTGCAGTGAGAACTGTTTATTGATGGTGAGTACATAGATGAATTCTGCAATTTTCTGATGTCTGCAAGAAACAGAACATAACACGTTATCTTCTAAGCTTAAAATGGATGTTTCTTAGCAATTGCTGCTACTTATTTGCAAACCTTGAATATGGATAATGATTTGGTTTCTGCCTCTGCTTTTATTGGGATTTTTGTTTGAATATACACAAGTTTGTGTGTGTTTTCCTTTACATTGGTGTGTTTCAATAGCCATATATTTGTTGAATCAGAGAAAAAGACAGGGCAGAGATTCTGGCTTAGTCAGAGGGTTTTTGAGAAACATTGGCTGTAAACTCTCTGAGAACTAATTCAACTTCTTCAACAACACCAAGCTTCTTAAACCACTGAGCCAATACAACCGAAGCTTCTTTCCCAATCATTATCTTGTCTTTCTCAAGCTCAACTAAAAACTCTAATGCTTCATTTAACTTATCTTCTTTCTCAAATGCAGCCAATACAAGAGCCACACACTTATCAGTAGCTTCAATTCCTGCTTTTCTCATGTTTTCAAATGCCAAACGTGCATTCTGGCTCTGACCTGAGACACTGTATGCATTTATGAGCAGTCCACAGAACTTTACATCAGGAGGAATCCCTGCGATTTGAACAGCGTCAAATACACGCTTAGCCCCTTCCGAGTCTCCACTCATAGAGTAGGCTCTCAACAATGCCTTGTAAACCTCTTTCCCTGCGCACACTTGTATGGAGTCCATTTCTCTAAGTAAAGCCTCTCCTTTTTCAGGCACTTCAGCTCTGATGTAGGCCATAACCATGGAGCCATAAGATCGATAATCCAGTGGCTCCCCAAGCAATTTGATATCATTGAAAGTTTCTTCAGCTAATTTATGATAACCTGATTTGCTATACGTCTGAACCATTGCAGTTAGAGTCACTTGATCAATGATAAAACCTCGGTTTTTCATAGCAAGAAGAGTTCTTTCTGCGTCTTCTACTCGGTTTAGCTTCCCATAGTAATGGATGATCTTGGTATAATCACGTGCATTCGCTTCAAATGATTCCTCAAGCAGTGAAAATTCAGCCACCTAAGGGTCAAATTCAGTTCTAATGCGTTTACAAACACAAATGAAATGATAAGAATTTGAAGAGAGGAAAAAACAAGTACCTGAATATAAAACGGAGATTCAAGATTCTTCAACTCTTTAAGAACAGAAAGCCAATCAGCTCTAATGGGTTTCATCCTCCTAACCCAAGTAGCCAATAAATTACAGAAACTACCCTTTTCAATGGTGAAACATATAATCTGCTTCATGAGCGCTTGGCAACGTTTTGACATCTTAATAGGAATCCGTGAAATTGCCTCCTCTTGTTCTTCACTCACATTTGAATCAACATCAATCCACATAAACTTAGGGCTTTGTTCTGTATCTTCTTCAGCTCCAACCTTGTCTACAACCTCACCAATTGCAATACCCACACCACATTTGCAACCACAACGCCTATTTTGACCCGATTCTACCAACAATGAATTCCCTCTAAACATGCGATTCCATAGCTTATGACTTGTAATAATAACTGGACATTTAAATCCGGAGCTAGACAAGGCGGTGCAGCTATACATTTCCATTATAAACCGCTAAAAACCCAAAATCTAGGAGTCTAACTTCACATTCAGCGATTCTCAGAAACGCAAACAACTAGACAATTCATCTACCTCAGAGATCCAGAAGCTTAAGCTAAACGATTATATACACAGAAAGATAGGTTTCTCTGGATACTTACAAAAACAGAACCCAGAGATACTTAGTTCGTAGAGGTAGAGCTGAGATGGTGGATAGATTAGACTGGCGAAGAAGGGGAATACGGAGACACTTGTAGCTTAGTGTTATGTTTCCTCAATTATGGGCCTCTTTTGGGCCTTTATCTAAACCTAATGTTTACATATTATAATTTATGGCCCTTTAAGAAGGAAGTAATAAATATGAAATTAAATCAATATTATGAAGATTTCGTGTGTTTCAAATATAAGTTTCTTTTAAAGTTGTAGGTTTATTGTTGATGTCTTTTGTAATGCACCAAGAAATTAAATATGTAATTAATATTGAATAATAATTCCCTTTGTGTTTTATTTAAGTAAACTACTATAAAGGCTTTTTAATTCATTACAGAAAATTTTGATATTACAGACAATTAGTTTTCTTTCCTATTAATA